>CABHPP010125513.1:5730-34118 GCA_902168425.1 Peromyscus attwateri | reverse complement strand
TATAGGGGTGTATGTGTGTGTGTGTGTGTGTGTGTGTGTGTGTGTGTGTGTGTGTGTATTGCCTGCTCAGACAATATATATCCTTCAGGGCTAACCATTTCAGGGTTGAGGCCTCCTGAGCTTTCTCCTCTGCATGGTAGCATGTCTGTTGGTATTGTCCTTATTCAGGTCATGGTTCGGCAGTCATGTTGGTGAGACTTCATAGGTGTACATTATCTGGCATTTCTAGGAGACCCGATCTCACATCAGATTTCCTGTTGCTCTGACGCGGATGATCTGTGTACCTGTCTTTCCCACAGTGATCTCTGAGCCTTAGGTGCAAGGGTTGTATTGTAGATGTATCAGTTGGGCCTGGGTTTCACAACTCTGCATTTGGGTTGCGATTTTGGTTTGTGATTTTCTCTAAAGGTCTTCATCAATTGCATGGAGAAGTTTCCTTGGTGAGAAGGTGTAGCAGGAATCTTAAAAGTTCTTATTAATAAGATCAAACCTGAGGCCAGTTGTTGGGGTGAATGCTGGAAGGTCAGAGAGACAGAACAAGCCACAGCTAACCTCACCTGGCCAACTTCTCAGCTGATCTTGTTTCCTCAGACTGGAAGCCTCTGTGTCCTCATATCCGAATGGCTCTCAGCTGAACTGTGCTGCTCAAAACCTAAAAGCTTAACCAGCCAAATGCTTCTAGTTTCTGGTCTTCACGCCTTATATATCTTTCTGCTTTCTGCCTTCTGCCATCACTCCCTGGGATTAAAGGCGTGAGTCACCACACCTGGCTGTTTCCAATGTGGCCTTGAACTCACAGAGATCCAGAGGGATTTCTACCTCTGGAATGCTAGGATTAAAGGTGTGAGTGCCACCATTTTCTAGCCTTTGTATCTAGTGGCTGTTCTGTCTCTGACCCCAGATAAGTTTATTAGGGTGCACAGTATTTTGGGGAACACAATATCACCACAAGAAGGGGTGAGACCTAGACTTACCTGTGGGTTTAGACAGGATAAGTATGTAGAACGTAGTTAGAGATGGTGTGGGTTTGAGAAAGTGGTGGTTGTAGATTCTCCTCCACGACCCGTGTCTTCTCTGCGGCCAGGGAGTTGGCTAGGTTTCTAGCACTAGGCATTGTTTCCCTCTTGTTGAGGTCAGTCCAGTCAGAGAGCTGTTGGTTACCACCGAGTTACATGGGCCACCTTTGGGTTATTTGCCGTGCTGGCCATTGTTGTTGCTGGTGCTTAGGTGTCATAGGTCGGTCGGACTATTGGTTGCTTCCCTCCGTTGGAAGTGTGCGTGGTGCCTTCTAATATCATGAGAGCTAATACTTACGGAGGAGGCTTTGGGCTCAGGTCCACCTTGGGTCCTCAGGTCGCTGTGTCTGAAGCATATGGTGTCTTCAGCAATAGGGACTTGCCTTCCACCTCCGGGGGACAACCAAAGGCAACATCCTATAATGTTTTGGGAGTCTCTTAGACACCCCTGACTAACAGCTCAAAAGAAAGCTTCACAAAAGAGGGCTTCTCATGCCTCGTGCTGGGATCTTTGTCAGGCTATGACCTTTGAGGCAAGCATTGTCAGCAAGATGAGAATGTTTCGTTTCAATTATATTTGTCTGTGTATTGACTGACTTACATGTGTTATAGGTATTTCTAGGTAGATGGCTAATAGCGTTCTCTCTTACGGCCTTTCCGACAGCTTTACTGGTACTGTGCCCTCCTTCATCTGTATTATCTCCCTCCCCATCTGTAATTAAAGCCCCCCCCCCCCCGTTTTCCTCGTTCCCCCATCAGATCACTTGGACCCTGCTCTTCCCTCTCTATCGCTCACCCTGCCCCCGCCCCCTCCACAGTGCCCCCCTTTGACTTTCCTGGTTCCTGCAGTTGCTCCAGGTCACATGCTCCCATCTGAAGACTGGAAGCTTTGGAGCCTTCTTTGATGTGACCCTTATTACCAGCTCCGAGTGGACTCCCTCTAGTGGTTAAACTAGCTAGTGTTGTGATCCTCACTTACTTGTGAAGGCCCTAGCAGGATGTGGGTGCTGCAGGTGGGTTCCCTAGCAGGATGTGAGGTCAGATGATTAACACATCAAACTCCACCCATCAGTCCTCCTGCGGTGCTTGGAGCTAGCCATGGATAAGACCTCACGTCCTGCCCCTTCATCCTCTCCTCCACTTCCTTTCTTCACTCATAAACCAAGCAGGAGGGGTAACATAGTTGGTGAAGTGCTTGCCTTGTAAGCAAGCACACCTGAATTCGAGCTCAAGAACCCACGTCAAAAAGCCAGGCCTGGGGATGTGTGCTTATAGTCGCAGAGCTGGGGAAGCCGAGATGGGCTCACTTGCTGGCCAGCCAACCTAACTTAGACTAACTTGGCAACTCCAAGCCAATGAGAGAAGAAGTCTCAAAAAACAAGGTAGATAGCACCTGAGGAATGACATCCAAGGTTGTTCTCCGGCCTCCACATGTTATGCACACTCTTGACACGTAGATGTACCCTCCAACACACATACACACAATTAAATAGTGCATGGAATATAGTAATTCTCTGTATTTTCTGAGGTGTAGCTTTTGTGGTACATTCTTTTAAAGTGTCTTAAGCTGTGGAACTGAGAGGTCCATCATTCAGGATACACCTGCTATTTGTTGATTTTTCTGGTTTGTTGCTGTGGTTTGGGATGTGGTTTGTGCCCTCCCACCCCAGGCCTTCGAGTGTTGGAAGCTTGGTTCATAGTGTGGTGGCATGGGAAATGGAGCAGAGGCTCTGGGAGGTGGAACATGGTGCGAAGTCCTCAGGTCACTGAGACACGTTGGCTTGTTTCTGCCTGACCTACCTAAGATCATGCAAGGTCTGATTCGGCATCACAGGTATTAGCTCTGGCATCTCTCAGAAAGCCTCCCAATGCCACCATCCCTCCATCCTCCTCCCATTCCTCTGCTCTGCTGCCGTCTCACCCCTTCCATAGCATTCTGTTCCCCGGTTGGGCGTCAGAGCTGCCGTACTGTGTGGCTCACATCTTTCTTTTTCCTTTAGCCTCATATTCATGCGCTCTAGACAGGCCAGGCGACTCCGGAGAAAGGTGCTTGGGAGGTCAACATGTAAGATGATTGTAGACCTCTGGAAATGGTGTATTTTGCCATTGTAGCTGGCAGCATGGCTGGCAGAGTCCTACTAGGCTGGAAATAACTAATATGGGCAATTTTCCATATGCTTACCTGCCGTTTTTATATATCCTTTCCTGATGAACTTACCCATTTTTGCCCATATATTTCAGTAGGCTATGTACTATTACTGACTTTGAGAGTTGGCATTCTTGAGGGCCATCATGGTTTTGAATGTTATTTATGTCATAGATGTAGCTTTCATGGCTTGAAATTGAACTACCTCAAAGCTCCTTTTGTGTAGTAAGCAAAGCCGAATGGGTACTATCACAGTGTCTTTTTCTGTGAGTCACTGAATGCTCCTGACCGAGGACTAAGTGTGCAGGCCAATGACCTATGAGTTTTGGAAGTGTTTTTCCTAATAAACACACTTCATGTTAAAAAAAAAAAATGTGCACATATTTTCTCATTGTATGAGTCTTTTGATTCTTTATTGTCTTTTTAACAAATTTCATTTGTGTGTGTGTGTGTGTATTGCATGTGTGTGTTTGTATGTGTGTGTGTATTGCATGTGTGTGTATTGCATGTGTGTGTGTATTGCATGTGTGTGTGTGTGTATGTGTGTGTATTGCATGTGTTTATATATGTGTGTGTATTGGGTGTGTGTGTGTGTATGTGTGTGTGTATTGCATGTGGGTGTGCATGTGTGTGTGTGTGTGTCTGTGTGTGTGTGTACACTGCACATGTGTGGAGGTGAGAGAACACCTGTGGGAGTTGTTTCTCACCTTCCACCATGTACTTCCTGGTGATCAGACTTAGGTCATCAGGCTTGGTGGCAAGTACCTTTACCCAGTGAGCCATCATGCCAGCCCCTTTAATGTATTTTAAAAAGCAGAGGATTTTAATTTTTATCAAGTCTTATTTTTTATTTAGATTATTAAAGAGATCATTGTTTTGACAAATTCTTGCCTAAACCAGGTCACAAAGATTTTTCTTCCATATTTTCTTCAAGAAGTTTTGGATTTTATGTTTAGCTTTTTTTTATGTTCCACATTTAATTAATTTTTACAAATAGTCTGAAGTACAGATTGAAGGTTCTTCTCCCTTACCCCACCCCACCCATCGATATTCAGTTGGTCTAGCACCCTTTGTTAACCTTATTGGTTACTCAGTTGCTGTTATATCTTGGTCAAAAACTAATTGTCCATCATCTGTGGGTCTATTTCTGGACTCTCTCCTCTGTCCCAGCTCTCTATTTCAGGATCTTAATGCCACACTACATTGATCATTGTGGTTTTACAATGAACCTTAAAAAGAATGTTCTTTTTTATTCTTTTTATCCAGCTTTAGTCTTTTTCCAAAATTCAGTTATTTTTTGAGTCATTACCATTTAAATACGTGTTTGAGAATAAAGTTATCAACTTCTGCAAAAATGCCTGCTGAGCTTTTAATTGGGATCATGCAATGAAGAATTAAAATTTTCAGAGCATTGTTTTCTCCCGAACAGGGTGGAGCTTCTCATTTATTTGGTGAGCTGCTTTGGTTTTTTGTTTTGTTTTGTTTTGTTTTGTTTTGTTTTGTTTTGTTTTGTTTTGTTTTTGTTTTTGAGACAGGGTTTCTCTGTGCAACAACTTTGGCTTTCCTGGATCTCACTCCCTAGACCAGACTGGCCTCACATTACAGAGATCCGCCTGCCTCTGCCTACCTCCTGATTAAAGGCTCAGGATTAAAGTTGTGCACCACCATTGCTGGTGAGCTACTTAATTTTAACTTGACACAACCAAGAGTCACCTAAGATGAGAGCCTTGATGAGGAATTATCTAGATCAGGTTGACTTGTGGGCATGTCTGTGGGAAATTCTCTTGACTGTTGATTGAGGTGGGAAGACATACCTTTAATGGTGGCATCATTTCATGGCTGGGTCTTGGGCTGTATGGATGTAAAGGAAGCTAGCTGAGCCACTGAAAGCAAGGGGCCATGCATTTCTTCTCTCCGCTGGACTGTGGGTGTGACACTTTGAGTTCCTACCTGGACTTCCTTGCATTAATGGACTGTAACTTAGAATTCTGAGCCAAATAAGCCCTTCCTCCCCTAAGTTGCCTTTTCCACATAGTTACCACAGCAACAGAAACAAAATCAGGACATTTGGGTCTTCCTTAGTTTCTTTCAACAGATTTGTATTTGCCCATGTATATTGTTTGTCAGATTTATTTGCCAGCATTTCATGCTTTTAAACTATTATAAATAGTATTTCAAGAACCCTCCCCTTCCAGTATAAAAAAATTGGATTAAATTTTGTAAACTGTTCCTGTATTTTGAAACTTTGCTAAACTCACCCACTCTAGTAACCCTTTGGGGAAGTCCCGTCAGGTTTCCTACATATAGATTATTGTCTGTGACTGAAGAGAATTTTAACTTCTTTTCCAATCTGGAAATTATTTTTCCTTTTCTTACCCTTATTGCCTTGGTAATAGGCTCCAACAATATATTAAACAGGTGGTGAGGGCAGGCCTCAGTGGCCTCTCCCTGATATTAATGGGAAAGGGTTTGGTCTGTCACAATTAAGTATAATATTAACTGCACGTTTTTGTAAATGCCTGTGTGTGAGGAAGCTCCTTAACTTGGCTGGGACTTTCTCCATTTTTTAAAGTTTGGGTATAAATGTTAGGTTATGGCAGATGCCTCTTTGCATCTATTAATAGTGTTGTGGATTTACTTTAAGACTTTTACATTTATTTACTTTATGTTCATGAGTGTTTTGCCTGCATGTATATATGTGCACTATATGAAGGGGTTGGAATATGGTGTCTGATCCCCTGGAACTAGAGTCGTGGATGTTTGTGAGTCACCATGTGGCTGCTGGGAATCGAACCCTTGTCCTGTCCAAGGGCAACAGGCTCTCTAAACCACTGAGTCATCTCACCAGCCCCACATTTACATTCTTAGTTTGTTGTGAAGTGTGTGTGGTTGACCCTTACATGTTATGTGTTTCCAAGATAAACTCTGCTTTGTTGTAAAGTATTGCCACTTAGGATATGCATGTGTTACACTTGTTAACATTTTGTTTAGAATTTTTGCATTTATATTCATGAGAGTTATTATTTTTTCTTCAGGGTAAAGCTGACCTAATAGAGAAATACTTCACACACATTCATTCTCTCTCTCTCTCTCTCTCTCTCTCCCTCCCTCCCTCCCTCCCTCCCTCCCTCTTTCCTAGAGTTCACATGAGGTTAGTGGGTTTTTTTTTTTCCTTATGTGTTGTATAGAATAAGTCTGTGAAGCCATTTGGGCTGGGGATTTTCTTTGAGGAATGATTAGTTATATTCCAGGGTTTTTTTTTGGGGGGGGGGTAGATACATAGCTGTTCTAATTATGTTTCTTTTTGAGTAAATGGTGTAGCATGTGTCTTTCAAGGAGTGCGTTCTTGTCCTGTGTTTACTAGCTCGGTGACATTCCCTTCTGTGTATCTATAAAAACAACATTGATGTCACCTGCCTCAACTCCGACATCAGTAACTCATGTCTTCTCCGTTTTCCCAAGTGCTGTAACTGGAACGTCATCAATTTTTTTAAAACTTTGAAGAATCACATACTGGTTTCATTGTTTTTTTTTTTTTTTCCTGGTGTTGTTTTTGTTTTCTTGTTTTCTGCTCTGACCGTAGTTTCCCTTTTCCTTAATTTGTGTTCAGTTTTGTTTCCTAGTTTAACATGGCAGCTGAATCCCTTGACTTGAGGCCTTTACTCTCCTGTGTGTGCCATACACTGTCCTTGGTTGTTGAAACAGCATCCCATGGAGTTAGTGTATGTGTTTTCATATCTACTTATTGCAGAATGCTTCTCAATCCTCTTTTGATAAATCTACTCACCAGAGAACATTCTTATGTGACTGAAGTTCCATTAAATTGGTTGGCACTAGGTTTATGGCCTGGAATATGCTGTGTCTTGGTTAAAAAAAATAAGCTTCACATGCACTTGATAAGAATGTATTATGTGTGTATTAAGTGGAATGTTCTATAAATGTCAATCAGATCAAAGTGATTGACATTTTGTTAAAATCTTTCTGTGTTGTTTGTCTACTTTATTGATTACTTCGGGAGGAGTGTTAAATCCCTTAACTGTAGCCAGGCGGCAGTGGTGCACGCCTTTAATCCCAGGACTCAGGAGGCAGAGCCAGGTGCATTCTCTGTGAGGCCAGCCTGGTCTACAGAGTGAGATCCAGGACAAGTCCAAAACTACACAGAGAAACCCTGTCTCAGAAAAAAACCAAAAAAACAAAAACAGAAAACCAAAACTCTAGCTGTAATTATGGATTTCCGTATTTCTTCTTGAACTGATAACCATTTGGCTGTGTATTCTAGAGTGCTGCTGTCAGGGCCAGAGTTTGAAATTATTGTATCCTCTTGGTGCACTGCTCGTCTGTGTCACCAAAGAGTCTTCATTGCTGGTGTTAAAAACAAACATCCTTTGTGCTCACACTTCCTTAATGTGGCATTACATGAGAAAAACTATTGCTAGAACAAAATGACTGTGCATTGTCACACCAGGGGGACGGGGAGAGATCCTAGGCCTAAATTGAGAGAGATCCCAGACCTAAATTGAGAGAGAGATCCCAGAGATCCCAGGCCTAAATTGAGAAAGAGAGATCCCAGGCCTAAATTGAGAAAGAGAGATCCCAGGCCTAAATTGTGGGCAAAAGTAGAAGTGACATTGATTTGTAGCTTGTTTTTATGATCATATCCTGAGTATATCCGGCAATAAAATTATTCTACAATAAATAAGACTGAGGAAAGACTCGTGTCTATACAGTTGGAAACTGTGGTAATTAATTTTTTAACTCTGTCTTTTTTTTTTAATGGCATCTGGCAGGTAGCTTCTACTTGAGTCTTGCTTGTTATCCAGCTTACCAGTCACTCACATGCAGCTGGAATATGGTCTGTTTACATTAATGAGAATACTGATATCATAACATTTAAATCCATCTTCTTGCTGTTTCTGCTCGATTTGTTTGCTCTCCTTTTCTGAAATTCAGTACCTCTTTCGATTTGTTTTTAGAGCCTTGGCTGGATTATTTGCTATACTTCGTTGTGATTTTAGCATTTTCTTTAGGGTCACAGCATGCATCTGTAACTTATCACAACCTACCCTCAGATGCTATTCGGACTCCTCACACACTGCATAAGAACCTACGGCATCCCCAAGCATCTCCTGCGTGTGGCTGTCACAGGTTTCTGTTATGTACGTTATGGAACTCACGATCCGCTACTATTCCAGAGATGTTCTTAATAAAAATTGTGGGCTTGTGTTTCCTTTGCTCGGAAGGGCTCTGAGCATTTCTCATAGTGCTCATCTTCTGGGGACATCACCTTTTTAACCTTTGGCATACTTCAAAGTATCTTTCTTTGTTTCTCCTGGGTTTTTTACTTGTTTTTTTTATTTCTCTCCTAATTTAATTTCTCCATGAATACATTAAGTTTAGTTGATTTTCTCTATTCTTTCTATGCTTTTGACTTTGTTTCTCTTGTCTGCTTTGGGTTGACCCCCTTCCCCCCTCTTCTCTTCCTTCCTCCTTCCCTCCCATCCTTCCATCCATCCATATTTTTATGAGGCAGGGGCTGAGGCTGGCCTGGTTACTGTGTGGCTCCCCCTGCCCATTGGTCTTCTGAGTGCTAGGATGACAGGTGTGAGCCAGCAGGCCCAGCCTTGCAGTTCCTTGTTGTAAGGATTTATGCTGTTGATGGAGACCTTTTCTCTCCTCTAGTATAGGCATCTAATACTATACACCCCCCTCAGCAGCCATTTGGCTGCTTTGACAGATTGGCCCATCTTACATTAATTTAGGTGTATTTATATTTTCAGTTCCTTTGCTATTTTTCTCCATATGAAAACTGTTTAATCTTCAAGCGTTTGGAAATATTCTGTCTGTCTGTGATGTATGCGATATATGTACATACTGGTGTGGGAATGTGGACATGTGGGAGGGGTGCACATGCATGTGTGTACATGAAGGCTGGCAGTTGACGGCCAGTATTTTTCTCAGTTGTTCTCTGCTATTTTGGGAGACAGGATCTCTTGGTGAACCTGGACTTCATCAAGTTGGCTGTGCCGGAAAGCCAGTGGCTCCAGGGATCAGCTAGGGTTACACGTGCTCTGAACCCTGCTTTCACGCCGGCCAGCAGGTCCTTATACCTGCACATCAGGCGCTCACTGAGCTCTCTCCCCAGCTCCCAAATTCCCTTACTGGCTTTCTGTTACTGGTTTCTTTTAAATATTGTACGGCTTGCTCTATTGTCTAGTGCATAATTTATCTTGTGGAGCCATTAGAAAGACTGTCTATCTGTGAAAACGGTGTGTGTGTCAGCCAAGTTGTATTAGCTGGTTTGGGGGTTCTTCCCTTCTATACCTTTGTTGATTTCCTTCCTGTTATCAGGAGGGGGAGCCCCAAATCCCCAGCTGTAATTGTAGGTGGCCTGCTTCCTTCCATGCCCATCATGCAGAGCTTCATGTATCTTCAGGCTTTGGGGCACAAGGATTTAGATCGAGACATTGTCCTGGCAGGGGATGCTTCCCAGTGTGCCGTCCCCTTCCTTGTTTCCAATAGATTGCTCTGCTTTCCCTGACATTCATGTGGTCACGTCCATCGCTTTTCCCCTTGCGATGTTGTGTTGGAAATATGTCTTGTAAGTAGCATTTTGTTGGATCATGATTATTTTAACTTGTGTGTGTTGTGCATAAGTGGACATGGGTGTGTGACACACACACACACACACACCTGTGGACGTCAAAAATCAGCCTTGGGTGTCATTAATCCCCACGCACAGTCCACCTTGATTTCTGGACATGGAGTCCCTTGCTGGCATGCAACTCACAGGTAGGCTAAGCTGACTGGCCTTGCAGTCCCAATGTCTACCTGGCTCCACCTCTGGAATGGTTGGCAGATATTCCGGATATCTGTCCACGCACCCCTCCCCGCACTGGGATTACCAACACAGGCGACTGCCGCTCCTTCCTCTTTGCTACCTGGGTGCTGGGGATTGAACTCATGCCAGCAGGGCAAGCTGGTTACCACCGTACAGACTGCAGTTCCTCAGCCCCTGCTTTTGTTTCCCTCATGCTGCTGCTTGCTGGGTGTCAGCATCTGAGCTCCCTCCTGGTTGCTGGCCTGGGTAGCTGCACAGTGACAGCTGTGTCCTTTGTGTCTGGCGGGTGGCGTTGTCTGTGAGCTGCCTCTCTTGCCAGCTCCCCGCTTCCTGGTCCTCTGTCTAGAGAAAGCCCTTTCTTACGACTCTTCTGTCTGTGCTCGTGGGTATTTCTGGGCACCGGTGTCTCCCGTTCCAAGTGTGGGCAGTAGGAAGCGAAGGGAAACCTAGGGCGCATCCTGCCATATCAGCCCAGTGTGTCGAGGCCCCCAGCCGGTGGCTGCCTTCTGCCCCTCCTCACTGTCGTCTTGTGGTTTATTTTTGGCACTTCGGGGCTTTCTGTGTGCTGGATGGGAAATAATCGGGAAAGCGTGGTCACTGTCTTTCTGGGACAGATTTCCTCGCTTTTGCAATTGAACGGTGTTAGACTTGGTGCAAAGTCCCGGGTGGACAGTCTCGCTTTATCTTTTCATTAAGTTGCAAACGTTGTTCTCCTCGTCCACCGTCTTTGCACCTGAATTATCTTCTGTAAAAAGAACCCTCCAACTTTGCTCTTGTTCTTCTCCACACAACTCCTCTGGTATTGCACTCCTTGATTATACCGTTGTGGTGTGATTTTTTTTTTCTTCATTTGTTTGTGCTTGGGTTTCATTGAGATTTTCTAAAATTAATTGATTGATTATTTAATATGCTGAAAACGTAATGTAATTTTCATTCAAATCTGTAAATGAACTCTGAATATATTCCCTCATTCCTCCTGTATGCCAGGCAAGCACTGAACCATACCATCAAGTCCTAATTGAGATTGTATCTGTGGGCTTATGACACGTAAAAAAAATAAATGCTTCTCTAACAGCAGATGACTCAACTGAGTTTGTGATAAATATCAGCTTTCTTTAACTTGTAGTCTGACGTGTGCCGGTTCCTCTACTGTTTATTTAGTGGGGAGGTGTCCACATTCATCAGGTACAGAGAGGTACTTTCCTCCACCATGCTGTTTCAAATGCTCAGAGACACAGTTCAAATATGTGCCCAAGTCAGGAGCCCACGTCATTTCTCAGAAGACAGAGTTGCTTCGAGGGGAGGGAAGTGTGTGGTGGAGTGGGCAGGTGTTATAGCACAGGCTTAGAAGCTGGGAGTTGAGTTTGAAGTCCACCTCTGTGGCTACATGTTGGGAATGCCATTAAAATCTGGAGAGTCCAGTGTACCAGACAGGGAGGGTAATGTTACCTGCCTCGTAAGACTGATGCGTGGATTATATAAGTGAGTGCAAGACATGATTAAGTACTGATAAAAATGGAGGGGTGTGTGTGTGTGTGTGTGTGTGTGTGTGTGTGTGTGTTCACACACCTGTGCATGCAGGAGGACGACATTGGGTGCCTTGCCATAGTCCCTTGAGATTGGTTCTCTTACTGAACCTTGATTGGGGGGCATGGCGGGGGCAGGGAAGCTGAGCTGAGCTTCCTAACCAACAGGCTCCCAGGACCCACTTGTCTGTACCCCTCAGTGCTGGGGTAACAGTGCTCAAGTCCCCCCAGAATTTACATGGGACTCCGATCTCTGGTTTTCATGCTTGTGCGGCAAATACTCTCTTACCCACGGTGTCATCTCAACAGCATCATTAATGGTGTAGACCAGGCTGGCCTCCAACTCGTGATCCTCCTGCCTCTGCTTCTTCAGAATATCCTGCCGGCATACACTGTCATGCCGGCAATTTCACTCACTAAAATAGTTTGAGCTTCACAGCCAAATTGGGCAGAAAATACAGGGATTTTCCACATGCTTCTGACCCCTTCCCTCAGTGCCTTGTCTCTCACCAGAGTGCATCTTTGAGATAGCTGCTGTGGCAGCATCGCCACACATCATCACCTCAGCCTTGCTCTTGGTTTTAGCTTCTGTTAGTTTGGGCAGATACATAATGACATGCGTCCACCATCGTGGTCACATAGAGAATAGTTTCACTGCCTTAAAAAGTCCCCACATTCTACTTGTTCATCTCCTTCTTCCTTCCAGGGGCCCCCAGCCCACTGATCTTCAACTGTCCCCATAGTTTTCTTTTCCGGAGTGTTACAGACTTGGGTTCACACAGTTGGTGGCCTTTTCAGATTGGTTTCTTTCAACAAATAAAGTGTGCCTAATGTTCCTCGCCGTCTTTTAACGGTTTAATAACAGGCATACTTCTCTTTAATGGTCAGTACTAGTCCACTGTCAACTCGCCCGCCAAAGGCCACCTTGATTTCATCTGACTTATGGCAGTCATGAGTATATCTGCTGTAAACATTTGTCTGTGGCTTTGTAACTCAGATGAAGAACTGGGGTGCTATTGCTGGGTCTTCTGGGAAGAGGACTCCTTGCTCTGGAGGGTGCTGAGGGGCTCTTTTCCAAGTGGTTGTACCATTTGGCACTGGCAGCAATGAATGTGCGTCCTGCTGCTCCACATGTTTGCTGGCATTTCTTTGTGTCAGGTGTCAGGCTTGAGGCTTATCGTCATTCTAAGCAGTCGTTATGTCCTCGCTGTTTTAATTTGCAGTTTTCCAATGACGTAGGATGTTGAGCATGTTTCCATATACTATTTGTTGCCTATATATGTCTTCAGTGAGATATACAGATTTTTTTTTGTTCTTTTTCTAGTTAGGGCATTCATTTTCATGTTGAGTTTAAAGTGTTCTTTATGTATGTTGGAGCTGTTCCTATTTTTATTAAAATATATTATTGTCCTAAGTGCCTGCACAAGGGACTTTTTTTGAAACCTGAGCATAGATGAAAAAAAACAAAAAAACCCACATACAAATATTTTTTTTTCCTTTTTTTGTGGAAGAGATGGAGAAATAATTTTTTTTTTCCTGGAAAAGATTGTTTAGAATTCTAGGTTCCTTTGATCCAGAAAGCTAGCTCTTCAGGTTGTCTCTTGTAAAGAACCTGCACTCCGTGTTCCTCAGCCACTCAGCTCAGCATCCCCTCCCTTCTATGGCTCCACTAGGAATCCAGGGCTAACATCAAACCTGTTAGCAAGTCACCTTAACTTCCAGGCAGCTATTCTGGCCTGGATCGTTCTGTTCAAACTAGTTGCTGTTGCCCCTGAGGAAATGCTGGCCCTGTGGCGGGTAGGAGGCTCTACATTAAACTGTCTGGCTCCCGCTCTTCAGCTTCACAGTGATGGGTTTATATTACAGGACTCATTTTCATTTTATGTCTTTTTATTTACACACCAATTCTTTTGGAAGTAATTTTAATTCTCTGTTTTATGAGAGAGGGGCTCTGTGTCTGTGCATTCCTATATAAAAGAAAGAAAATGATTGTTTTTAATGCAGATTTGAAGGAAATATAATGGATTTCAGCTACAACAATTTCTCCTCATTTAGAAGAGATGAACACCTAGTTAGATGAACAATGTCATTCCTCCTATAATCGGAATATATCCTGTTTCCATGACAACCTGTACTTACCAGATTGCCTGGTAAAAGAAGTATTTTGATTCTGCCTTTGATAAAGGACTTGACCACTTTCTTCTTCATTGTGATAGTTTAATTCTATTTGGGGCTCCACCCCCCTTAACATGGGCTGCTTTTTGAGAGTAGGGCCTCCAGCCCATTTTAGAGGTAGATTCCCTTCAGGAGGAAAGGAGAGGCCTCCCTAGCCCAATGCCGATGAACACAGGAAATGAAAACACTGTCACCGTTCAGGTCATAGTCATTTTCGGGGACCTCCCCATTAAATTAAATCAACAGCCGCAATGCCCCAACTTCAGAAGAGGCTGTTTGACCTGTGGAGGAGCGGCTCTACTGTTCGTTTACAGCTGGACTCAAAACGGGAAGCTCTCTCTCCACTACTAATTTATATCTTATCTTTAGGGATGGTCCGTGTCCTCTTACAGCTAAATTCTGTTCTTGCAAAGAGAGTGCTGTTAATGATTTTCTATCAAAATGAAAAATAGGGAATTATTTGCATCATTAACTATGCTTTTTCAAAATTTGAGAAATAACGGTCCTACATTTTATCGACAAGATTATGTTTAATGTAACATAAAATATTTAAGCCCAATATGGTAAGAAAACATGACCCTTGGGCATATTAGGAATGATAGGGAATTAAACAAAAATGTGGGAGTGTTCTGTCTAGTTCTGAGGGTTCCACTGATTTGGGAGAACAAAGTGATTATTTGGTCAACCATAGCCATTATTTATAGCCTGAAACACTCAATACAAAGTCACCAGTGGGCCACCAGGGATCTCATTGTCTATCAGGCCTGATATTTTGTAGTAGATGTCCAATGTCAATAGGTACATAGTGATAGCCTCTGAGAGTGAGTTACTGACTAAGAAACTTTTAAAGCAATGGTACAGCACACACTGTAACAGTATGTGTTTGCTGTGTAACAAATGAAAATAAAAACAAGTGAGACATCACCAGGCCTCTCTGTATTTATCATCCCTGCTGATATATATCCCAGGTCAGGAGATTTAGTAACTATAGAGGTTTCCCCAGCTGAAGTCCTTGTCTGCCGGCATCTTCATGGTTCCTAATTTGTGTGGAAGTTACAGTTCTGAAAACGTTACACAATTCTATTATTTTGTAAAATGTGGCTTCACTTTAAATCCTGCTTCTTTTTCTTTACTTATTGACTGCCCATCAGTTGATGATGAATTCTTAAGCTTTAGTGTACTCAACTCTTCAGAAGTAAATTGTTGTTGTTTGTTTTTTACTCTTTTGGGAGGAGGGTACCACCCAGCTCCCAAATAAATCACACACAGAGGCTTATTCTTAACTTTAATGCCTGGCCTTAGCTTGGCTTAGTTTCTAGCCAGCTTTTCTTAACTTATATTATCCTGTCTACCTTTTGCCTCTGGGCTTTTCTCGTTCTCTTACTTCTGTAAATCTTACTGTTATTCCGTGGCTTGCTGTGTAGCTGAGTGGCTGGCCCCTGGAGTCCTCCTCCTCCTCTGACTATTTCTCTTTTTTCCTCCCAGATTTCCCCTTATATATATTCACTCTGCCTGCCAGCCCCACCTATCCTTTCTCCTGCCTTGCCATTGACTGTTCAGTTCTTTATTAGACCATCATCAGGTGTTTCAGACAGGCACAGTAACACAGCTTCACAGAGTTAAACAAACATAAACAAAAGTAACACCCCTTAAAATACTATTCTACAACAGTAAATGACTGGTCTGGAGAGATGACTTGGTCCATTAAGTGCTTGTCCACACAAGCACAAATTCTGAATCCTCAGCATCTACATAAACATCTGGGCACGAAGGTGTGCTCCCACCTCTGAAGAGGCAGAGGGTGCCTGGATCTCACTGGCTCCCAACACAGATGAATCAGTGAGACCGGCTCCAGTGAGAGACTCTGTCTCAAAAATCTGGACTGGACTGAGGGCTGTACATGTGGACCTGTGGCCTATACTTACACACGCACATTAACATATGCACACTCACATAATCCACACGTGCCACCCCCACCACACCAAGGGGAAAAAGAAGACATGAGTTAACAGAATATTTCGACAGGCGCTTTGATGAAGGCATCTTCCTCCTGCAGGGGTCACTCTTCAGGCATTTGTCAAGTACCCACACCATAAATAGTACTTTATAATATTTATCTTTTGAGGTCTTCAGAGGCATGCTCTCACCTCAGGGGCTTCGGCTAACTGACCTACAGGTCTACTTCTAACTGACCAGCCACTCCAGTTCGTCAGGTTTTCCAGGGCAGGATACTAGGACATGCCATTCAGTGCTCACACTAGGTCTGTCCTAGGCAAATAAGGTTGTTCATGCTATGCAGCCTTTGCCAACTCCCCCAGCAGGGCAAAGGAGAACACTTCTATCCCATCCACCAACCCTATGGATGACTGGCCCTAGCCAGAACTGCCTACGGGAACAGGGACAGAGCACCATGAAGTCACAGCACAGGTCCCTTCCTTACTTGGAGTTCCTAAGGCTAGGCACATGACCACTATTTCTACAGCAACAACCAAAACAGAGAGTTAATTCCCAGCATCCCTGTTGCCAGAGTAAGTGTTCCTAAGTTGGGTACTTTGTGTCCCTGCTTGGCAGGGCTCTGCATTTCTCCGTATCTCACACAATGGAACTTTCCCTGACTGTCAGAGGGTGGTTAGATTGTGAATGGCAGAAAGGAAAAGTCTCTGGTAGTACGGAGGAGATGTAAGCACCACATTGTGGGAACCAAGTGTAGAGTGGGCAAACAGGATCAGTAGATCTGATTCTCCCGTGAGCCAGGCAGATGCTGAGAACTGGGATGCAGGAATAGGAAGAGGCCAGGCCTGTCTCCATGAGTTCGTGTTAAGGCTAAGCTTAGATACACCAAGGGAATAGGGGCAGGCTTGCTTGGATTGTGGGTATTTTCAAATATATTCAATATGTATTTACATATTTCCAAGACTATGTAAATAAAGGTATGTGTATGCACCTCTATTTATATACACACATGAGTATATATCTGCATACATTTAGAAATAGACTTCCAACTGTGTTTGGAAAGGTGGAAGGAGGTGTGGAGGATTCAGATGCTAGACTGGAGAATTCAGACCTCAGCCTGTGAGAGGCAGCCATTTGGGGCCTTGAACAAAGAAGGAATAAAACAAAGCACATTGTAAGAGGTGAACATGCCGTCCATGGACGGGAGGAGGAGTGGGCAGGGAGAGCAAGGCAGTCAACATGCTTCATGTACCTTTTTCAGTTCCTTACCAAATCTTGGAGGTGTGCCAGCAGGTGGCAGACCTGCTCAGTGTGCTGAGACAGAGACAGGAAGAGGCGGGTCCCAACCTTCCCATCTGGTGGATGCACTGTAGTTTCAGGAAGCATGGAACGTGGGCTCTCAAATAACCAGCAGGGGGCACTCTACAATCGAGTGGAGGCTTGAGGCAAGAGACAGGGCAAGCTACAAGGAGCAGAGGGACTGCTGGGTCCATAGAGGAACAGATGCACAGGTGCTGTGACTGCTGGGTCAATAGAGGAACAGATGCACAGGTGCCATGCAGCCCTAGAGAAATCCTGAGGACTGGAAAGAGAACAGCTCTGTCATGGAATCAGTGTTTGGAGGTTTGGACCTAGGCTGCTGTATCAGCTGTTCAGAAGACATGGGTTGGAGGTCGGAAGACTGATGAAGTGGGTGGAGTAGCTGCCCATGATGCCCTTTGCTGAAACTCAGGAAATGAGGAGCAGGAGTGGGCGGCATCCTCGAGAAAGAAGGAAGACCAACTCAGAAGGTGTGGAGAAGACAGGGCATGGCCCACAGCTGGCACATGGGTGGCTGTGAAGTTCAGAATGCCCTGGCTTCATTGCCACATTTTTCCAGGCTCAGCAATCAAAAGACTGCACTCTTCAAGTCCAGTGCAATTTCCTGTACCCCTCTTTTTATTTGTGGCTCAGAACCAGACCCTCAGGGGCCGTTAGACCCTGTAACACTGGCTGAGCTTTTACTGTGTGCAGCTTATAAAAGAGGGCACTCATGCTAAAGGGAGCCCATGTTACCATCTCTTTTTCTGGGTGAGAAATATGGGGCCCAGCAAGTTTAATGGCCATGCTTTGCAGTTAAAGCCTAGTTCAAACCCAGGCAAAGCAACTGCTGTTAAAGTACACTGTGGCCTCCCCTCACCCCATTGGAGTCTGAGACTAGTTTCATGCCCCTCGTCCCCATCCCTCAAAGCCATGGCTTTAGGACCAAGCAACTGTGGCTTTGCTGGAGGCTCTATGCAGGTCTATGCCCCAGGCTGGTGTCTTTTTTTACCTTGTGTCTAGGGAATCTGAGGTCCGCCACCTAGTGGCCACAGGCGTCCTTTTTCTTTAGGTTTCCTAGGTAGAAGACAGGTAGACCTGGTTATTTATAGCAACACAAGTTGTAAACGGGAAACTTCTAAGCCTCAGAGGAGCCCAGCAATGTAAACAGCATATTGCCAATGAGGGTCTGCACCTATCCAACGAACGCTTAACACGTGACTACAAATCTCGCCATATATTTGCACACACCCTCGTCACTGCAGGTTTCTCTTGTTTATATTGTTTCACTGGTGATCTCAAGAGCCTAGGATGGTGGCATCTGCACAGCAGATATGCAAGCATGCATTGAATGGGACATTGGCAGCATCTTTGTGACAGTCCTGCGATGTGCACGTTTTCTCGGTTAATGATGGCTTGCGGGATCAATGGCTTGGGATGGCCATTGCTCACAGATGGGATCTTGGCACGTGTGACTTGGACTGCCGGGATCTACTCTGTGCTGAGTTTGGTATGTAGCATTCCCATTATGTAGACACATGGTAGAGCTGTCTGCTCTCCAAGAAACCACTAGAGACATTTACACTCACGTTCTGACTTTGGAGTAGAAGGTTTACCTTCCTGTTCTGTGACAGAGTGTGTCAATGAAGGGGATGGCAATAGAATTGCTGCGGTCTCTCCATGCATCCTTCATGGTTTAAAGGATGGGACTGAGTTAGCATCCTTGCCTTCCCTTCCCTTCCAACTCCAACATTCTACTGTTTCTGTGCCTCCCAGGGAGCCGGATATGAGTGGAAGAGAGAGGACCACTTGTTACTAGGCAACCAGCACTCGCCTCACCCATGTTGCCATGGTGATGATGAAAGTTGGGCTGATGGGATTACCAGCTCCTGCTAATTGCACATGAGCACTCAAGGTCTCTGTCTTTTTCTTGCTTGCTCACTGGCTTCAACCCTCTTGTTCTTCTAGGAACCATAGAGAGAGCCTCTCTCTCATCTGTAGTCCTCCTGGGGCATCCCTGGTACACTAATGAAAAGCCACGGGAAATGGAGCCTGGCTGTGCCTCTGAGTAGCTGTGTGACCTTGGGCAAGTTACCCAGCTTCTCTGGGCCTCCATTTCCTCATTTGGAAAATGAAGGGGTTGGAATGCTGATCCCTGCGGAAGGCTCTTCGCAGCTCTCAAATCCTTTGATGCCTAGGGAGCATGTCAGGGGAACAGACCACACTGTTACCAGGCAACCAGCAGGCACCCTGCCCAAGTTGCCTTGGTGACTGGATACTGGAGGGGAGGGGAGTCACTGCTGCAGCTAATTGCTTAATTATTTATGAGTGCCTCAAGTCCTTTCTGTTGTTTTTGTTGCTAGGGGCTGTGGGGTCACCTTCTCCTCCCTCCTGCCACCCCAAGGCATCTGCATTGTGTGTTATGCAATGAGAGAGCACCTTGGCCTGGACCTCCAGCGACCCACTTCCTAGTTCCACCTTGTAATGTCCTAGAGCAGAGGCCTCAGGTAAGTCAGCTCACCTCTCCAGGCCTTGAGTTGCCTCTTTCCTATAACCGTGTGCTTGTTCAGGGGAACACTAAGTGCCCGTCTACCCAGAGGTTCTGGCTCCTGCCATCTACTTGTGAAGCGAGGAATACAAGTGAAATGCTCCTAATTTGCTTTCAGTGAAGTATAATTTTGAAGCATAATGAGAATCAACATGTGTTTGGTGGGAAGGGGACGGAAGTGCTTGCCGGTTGCCTCTCCTTGCCTTAGTCATATTGCCTGAATTCTTTATTAACCTAAGGCCATTGATATTTTACTCCTTAGGTATCACCTACTTCCCAACTAGGTTTCAGGCCTTCACAACATAAGATGCAGTAAGCCACTAAACTATAAGTAGAAATAAATATTAAAATAGAGGCGCTCCTTCATTGACTAATAGCCATGTTATAATCTTGAGACCAATGTAATTTTTGAGCACCTTAGAAGCTAAAGCAAAAGAGTGATATAGAATGCAGAAAAACTTTCAGGCTTCTTCCGATCCTAAATCCTAGAAGGAATTTTTATGTGGCTTTCTATTTTATAGGAACTGCAGATAGAAATTTAAAACTAGACCTTTCTGGCTGAGTGATTGTCACAGAGTGTGAGGAAGAATCAAACCGTGACAGTTTGGCTAGTTGCGATCATTAGAAAGCAGCCATCCTTTCTACTGATGCCTTAGAAATTCAGGCAGATAAATGTCAGTAAGTCTGAGTCCTCAGAGTTGGGAGCTATTTATAACTCACATACATGGATATGTGCTTATCTTGTACAACTTGGCAACATGTATCAGCTTTTTAAATGCAGGCAGCTGTTCTCATCCCCCAAACATCCTGAAGAAAGCCTGTACAGATGAGGATGTAATTATGAAGATGCCCGTGGTGGACTTCCTTATAAAAGAAAATGGCTAGAAAGTACATACTGTTGGGGGCTATGTCTTTACAGTGAGTCCTGTTGACATCCTTGGGGGGAAGTAGATTTGTTTTGATATGGAAAAATGTTCAGAGACATAATGTTAAATAAGAAAAGGAAGTGCAGTGTTGATATTAAGTGCATCTGTTTCTTCTATAAAAAGATTGGGAGATACAGTTTATAAATTAAGATGTATGTTTGTATGCACAGATGTGTATTTTTCTAGAAGCTGTTAGCAGCAGTTTCCTCTAGGAGGCAGACTGATCGTCTTGGGAGAAAGACCTCTCCTCTATGACTTACTTTTACTCTCTGGACCTTTATTTTTCACTCAAATGGGCAGGAGAGCCTGGTAGTGGAAACACTGAACTCTAGAGTCTCAACACACCTGTTCAAATCCCAGCTTTGCCATGTGCTAGTCATGTGACTTTGGGGTTAACCTACCTACTCTGTCCTGTATCTGTAAGATAGGTGGAGGTAGTACCTTCTGTATTTGTTTTTGCTCTTTTTGAGGGGGCCTGCCACTCAGCTCCCAAATAAATTATACACGGAGGCTTATTCTTAATTATGAATGCCTGGTTAGCTTGGCTTAGTTTCTAGCCAGCTTTCCTTAACTTAAATTATCCCATCTATCTTTTGCCTCCGAGCTTTTCCCATTCTCTTACTTCTGTAAATCTTACTCTTACTCTGTGGCTTGCTGTGAATATAGCTGGGTAGCTAGCCCTGATGTCCTCCTCTTTCTCTGGCTCCTTGATTTTTCCTTCTGTATATACTCTCTGCCTGCCAGCCCTGCTTATCCTTTCTCCTGCCTTTCTGTTGGCCAGTTCTTTATTAGACCATCAGGTGTTTTAGATAGGTACAGTAACACAGCTTCACAGAGTTAAACAAATGTAACATAAACAAAAGTAACACACCTTAAAATAGTATTCTACAACAACCTTCCATATCACGTTATTTAAGGGGTACACAAGCTAATAGGGTAGAGCTCTCAGAAAGGCTCTAACAGTACCATATAATGTGCTTTTTTGAAAGGTTAAAGAAAGATTGAACAACAAATGCATCTGATCAGGTGGATCCTAGTACCTCAGTGATGGAAGACTTGATCAAATAGTCACATTTCCAGAATCTTGTGCTATATGGAAGTTACATTTCAAGAAGGGATCACAAAGCACACATATTGTTGTCATTTTATCTTACCTTGGCTAGTTTGTGGGGAAGACAGCAGTCCTGGGTTCAGGACAACCTGTCACGAACCTATAAAGCCCTTATCCCTTTGTGTTCCCCAGCTCTTCTCCCTCAAGCAGAAAGCAAAATGAATGCTGTCAGGTAGAAAAAACTCCATGTTCCCAGCTGTTGGAGGCCAGAAAGGTACTATCTCGAAATTTGGGTTAAAGAGGGTGTCCAGGGCTCCCAGCATGCCTCTAGGCCTTTGCCTTTCTCATGAAGAGAGTAACAGAGGCTTAGGAGGAACCTTCTAGCAAGGTTCCTCTTGTTATAAACTGAGGAGTCTCATGGCTACAGTGACTTCCTGGATTTTCACACATGTAGGCTGTGTGTACAGAATTGCAGCCTCCTCTCCCCTCCTCGGCCATGCTTGAAGGCAGACCTGGAGGAGAACTTTGGCCGACTCTGAGGAGTCTCTTGGAAGCTGGGCATTCTGTGGGCACATCCAGAGAGGGAAGGAAGATAGCTCTGGTCCCTTAAACACACTGAGTTAGGCAACTTTGTTCTCACCACTAGGCATACAAAGCTTCAATACTCCATGGCCTCAGTGTTGCCAGATTCCATCTCTGTCTAGTACCTTGTTTCTGCACTCTCAGACACTGGAGTCTCTTTATCTGTTCGGCCATTGGTCCTCTCTCCATCTATCTGTCACACCCAACTGTGCTTCCATCTGCCCTTCCATCCCTGCGTCCCTCCTCCAGCCATCTGCCAGCCTTCCCATCCATCCAGCCTTCAGATTGCTGGTATGTCAATCCATCTCTCCTTCCTTCCCTCACACTGTTGGACTCTGAGACTCCATCCACACTGATCCATTGGCCGGACCTTCCATCTGTCCTTGGCCTCAGCTGCAGGGCCAGCCGGGTGACTGTTCTTCTGCCCTTCTCCCTCGGGTCCCCTGCTCCGGGGGCAGGCCGGCCGGCCTTTGTTGGGCTGGGGCAGGGCCGAGGCCGGCCGGGGCGGGGCGCGGGGCGGGGCGGGGCTGGCGCCGGGAGACTACTAAGGCTCTCCGGTCCGCGCGTCCGCGGCCTGGCCGGCGGAGAACATGGCGCTGCCCCCGGCCGCCGCGCCCCCCGGGGCTGGCGACCCTCTCGGCCTGCCGCTGTCGGCGCTGGGGCCCGAGCCGAGCGGCGTCCCGCTGCACTCGCCCTGGACCTTCTGGCTGGACAGGTGAGGGCCGCGCCCCGCCGCTTTGTCTCGGCCGCGTCCTCGCCCCACGCGCGCCGCTGCCTGGGGTTCTCGCGCGGGCGCAGCCAGAGTTCCGCGCGTTCCCGGATAGCGTCCAGCCAGCGCGACGGGGAGTCGCGGCAGGCCGGGAGAGGCTGTCCCCCGCGTGTCCCCGGGGCGCTGAGCTTGCTGCTGCGACCTTCCCGGTGACAGCAGTGGGAGAAGTCGGCCAGCGGCGGGGAAGCGTGCGGGCCGGGCTGGGACCTCGCTGCGGGCACCTGCGCCTCTGGCCCAGGCAGGGGGTCTGGAGTGAGCTGGGGCTTCTGTGATCCAGGACTGCTTTGTGGGGACAGCTCAGGTGCCCTCGCCTCCGAGAGGCCTCAGCGGAATCCCTGTCTAAAATAGAAACTTTTCACACCACCCCGGGTCTCCATCCTGCCTTGTTTTTCTTCACAATGCTCAATGCCACCGCGTTCCTCCAGTGTGAACTTATTTTCAGTTTGTTCCCAGGCCCTCCGTTACTTGCCCTGAGCGAGATTCACAGAGCAGGGGCTGACTTTGGATGTATGCAGAATCCTGCACCTAGATCTGTGCCTGAGTGGTAGTAGAGCACCTAGTTTTGGTGCATGTAGAGATGCATGGGTAGCCTGTCATCTTGATACCTGTCGCCTGTGCGGGTCATGACAACTTAAGTTCTTTCCAAAAGTGCTTGGGAAGTTTTGATAAAAACTGTGTCTACCATGGTTTAAGAGTTAGGAGGAAATGTTAAGAGTTAGGAGGAAATGTATGTGACAGTTTCCGGAGAGACTTAGTCTTACGGGCTGCACTGATGTCTTTTTTTTTTTTTTTTTTTTTAAATTTAGCCCAAATTGCCTGCAAGTTTTTTAAAAACTGATACTCCTGTTTTAAGTGAAGACAGTCCTTTTCCTGGTGGATTAGCACCTACCTCTAAGAACTGACACCTAGAGCCAGTTTGTTTTCCTGGGACCCAGAGAAGTTGGGGGTGGGGGAAATGGGGGTGAGTCTCATATGCAAAACATTTTCGCTTTCATTCTGAGATTCCAGCATTTGACTGTCATAACAGGAGTGGCCTTGGGGTTTAGCGGTCATTAGCCAAGCGAAGCCACATCTCTGTTTTCAGAGGTGTCCTCTTGCTGTGCCGTTGTTACCTGGCATCTCTTTAATCACACTCCAGCCTGTGGTCCAAACCACAGACCTGCTGACCAGAAGAAACAGGATGGAGAGAACTCCACTTTCAGCAGATTTAGTCTACTTAGAACGGCACATTTTAGGACTATGCTAAGGTGTCGATGCTGTGTGCCCAAATATGCTTTCCGAAAACATCTAATGTCTTTGAACATAAGAATATGCAGGCTGGTGGTGTAGCTCAGTGGTAGGGCAGGTGTGCATCATGAACCAGACCCTGGGTTCAATTCCTAACCCTGGGGCAGAGAGAGAATAGCCTTAAGAATAGGTAGCTCTAATAAAAGCACAAATTATGTCTTTCTTTTATTGATTTGCACTTTTCTCCCCTCTAAAAAGTCAATAAATGAAATGTGTTATTTCTGTAGTGTCTAAACCTTTAATAGAGACACTGTATTCATTTAGAAATTATAACTAGTTTCGGCATTGTGCCTGATCCATCATCTCATAGTTTTTATTGAACTTTATTTTACTTCTCTGAGAACCTGTGTATTTATAGAGGCTCTACCCACCCCCAGGCACACTCAGGATTGTGAACATCTCAAGTTCTAGAAGTTAACGTGGAATTTTTCCCCCAGAGAAGCAACATTGCAGCGAGTGGTGAGGTTCTCGCGAGAGCTTTGCAGGAAGCCCAGCCTTCCCCCAGTCTAGAGATCCACAGCATCCAAAGGCCCCCTGCCACCTGGAGCTTCCTTTTGGCACCTACCTCTTAGCAAGTCCTGCGATCATCTTGCCCAGGCTCACCTAGCTGCACTCCACTGTTGAGTGAGCACAACTGTGGCGTTTGTCGCACAGGGCTGTTGTGAGCTAGGGATGTAAAGTACTGAGCAGGTGCCTGGCATGGAGTAACAGCTTAATAAGTGCCGTGTGATGGGGCAGAGGAGCTAGCTGGGTTGGCAGATAGCTGAGTACACAGGAGGACCTGCATTCCCCTGCCTCTTTCCAGGACCCAAGTCAAAAGCCAGGCACAGTGGTGCAGTACTCCTAAGTACTCATTCAGTACTTAGTATGGTCTTAGCACTGAGGAGGTGGAGACAGGTGGGTCAGTGACACCCACTGGCCAGCCAGTCTGTCTTTACTTGGCGAATGCTCCAGCCTAGTGAGAGATCCTGTCTGGGAAAGACCAAGGCAGACAGCATTACTGAGGAAAGACACCTGAGATTGACCCCTGGCCTGCATACGCATGCATCACTGTCTGCAGAGCAGCTGATATGACTTCAGTAAGAGGAAACCAGCTGGGTTGAGGATTTAGCTCAGTGGTAGAGCACTTCAAGCGCAAGGCCCTGGGTTCGATCCTGAGCTCAAAAAAAAAAAAAAAAAAAAAAGGAAACCAGCATTCTCCATCCATTTCCCTGGTAGGCAAATTGGAGAACCCTTCAGACGTTGTTTGCATTTTAAGTAGTCAACTGTAAAAATCCTTACTTGGTTGAAAATCAGTGGGCTATGTGGCTAAGAATGTATGTGTGTGTGTCAGGGCACTGGATGAAGAGACTTCTTCCCCTTCGCCGGGTATTTAAACTCTCTGTCCCCTCAGTTCGTGCCTTTACTCCCATTAGTGTCTGTGCATGTTTCCTGGTCATTGTGTGGTGACCTCCTTCCTTCTGTTTCTCACAGGGCCCAGCCCTTGGGCCTGTCCTGCACAGGGCTGCCACCCAGGCACAAGGCAGGTTTGCAGCTCCGGCTGAAGCAGGAGATGACAGAACACTACAGGCAGATCCTGCAACCTGTCTCTACTGCCCATGCACCATGCTGCCGCCTTTTCAGCTGTCCTCACAGCTGTCCGCTAATGTGTTCTGAGCTTAGATATGAGCAGTTAACAGTTAATGCCATCTCTATCCTTCCAGTTTCTCAGCCCCCAAATTGTGGAGTCATCTGTCACCATACTTGCCCAGCATAGAAACTGAAGAATAATGGGGAGACTATACTCTTCAGCTCCCACTGAGCACCTCTTACTGCCCCGCTCCTCTTGCTGCTGCCCTGCAGCCCATTGGCCTCCTTGTTCTTTCCCTACATGTCCCAAGCAAGTAGTAGAATGTTATCTTAAGGTGTGTTACTTTTGTTTATGTTGCATTTGCTTAACTCTGTAAAGCTGTGTTACTGTACCTGTCTAACACACTGGATGGTCTAATAAAAGCTGAACGGCCAATATTGAGACAGGAGAAAGGATAGGTGGGGCTGGCAGGCAGAGAGTATAAATAGAAGGAAAAATCTTGGAAAGGGGAATTGAAAAGGAAGGAGCCAGAGAAGGAAGAGGACTCCAGGGGCCAGCCACCCAGCTACACAGCAAGCTACAGAGTAAGAGTAAGATTTATAGAAGAGAGGGGAAAAGACAAGAGGCAAAAAAAAAAAAAAAAAAAGATGGGATAGTTTAGATTAAGTAAACCTGGCTAGAAACAAGCCAAGCTAAGGCTGGGCATTCATAAGTAAGAATAAGCCTCCATATTTGGGAGCTGGGTGGCGGGCCCCCCAAAAGAGCAAAAAAACAACATGGGCCTTTGCCCCTGCTGCTGCTGCTGCTGCTGCTGTCTCTGTCATTATCTAGATTGCCTTCCCAAGTCTGCTCTCTGAATCCTTCTAGTTTTGGCTCCTATGTCACCTTCCAGATGAGACCTCCCTGACCCCTGATGTGGAAGGGCACACATGCCTCCACATGTGCATCCTGAGTCCCTGATGCGTTACATCTTGTCTTTAGAATCTTCACCCTTGGCTGCTCGCTTTCTAGAATGTGAGCCTCTGAGGGCAGAGCTCATTCTCAGCTTCTAGACCTGGCATAGTGTTCATAGTGGTGTTGAATTCTTCCCATAGCAGCTGTACTGTCCTGCGGTGACTTGTTGCACTTCTTCACATGTCTGTCTGTAACCCTTAGCTCTCTTCTCAAGTCTGGACACGTACAGCCAAGAGCCAGGAGGTCCGCAGTCTGGATGCTTTCCTGAATACTCCAAGATGGAGCTGATTTCTCCCCAGCATCTTCCTTTTCTGCTCACCATTGTTGCTTCATTCCCCTACCCTACTACCAGCGTTTCAAAGTTGTCATTTCTGTCTGATCCTCGAATCTCCTTTTCTAAGTACCCTGCTCCATCCATATCTATACTTCTGTAGTCTTAGTCACCCTTAGCAAACTAACCAAAGTCTAAGACATCCCCTCCTCTCCATGAGCCCCTCTCTTTCTGCTGGCCCTGGTCATCTGTAGCTCCAGAGCATAGCGGCTTGCTGAGGTGTCTGCTGCTTCCCAGTCTCCTCCTTCCAATGCCCTGTCTGAGAGTTAACCCGGCCTTTCTTACCATGCAGCAGAGTTGACTTATCTCTCTCATTACCTGAAGCTGCTTCTGCAGGTGTGTGTGGTCCAGATGAAGCGAAGTTCTGGATCTCTACCCGTACTTCTACCAAAGAGGCTCTCAGTGGTGAGGTGTGTTGGGTGGTATTGTAGATATCAGCCATAGTAGGTTGTGTTTCATTTTGTTTTTCAAGGTAAGATCTTACCCTATAGCCCAGGCTAGCCTTGAACTCTTGATCCTCCTGCCTAACCCTCTGAGTGCTGGAATTTCAGGCAGGTGCCACCACATCTGGCTTTAGACATGAGCCATATTTGCAGAAAAAAAATTACTTGTTTTTGTTTTGTTTTGTTTTTAAGGAAAACTTTTAACTTACAGGTTATGGTACCAATTTATGTTTTTCTGTTTTAAGCTCAAAACTCTCCTTTTGACCTGGCCATTACCTTCTCCAGTTCCAAAGTACTTGCATTTGTTTCCCTGCCTCCCAGTAACAGCAGACTTCTGATGCTTGTCTTGCTAGGGACTTCACTGCTAGTGAACTTTGTCTCATGAGCTCCTGCTGTCTGTGAAGCAGGGTGACTCCTGGTCTGCCTAGAGGGCCCGGCTACCACAGTGCTCCTCGGTCTCGGTGCTTACAGCTTCTGGGACTCCACAGCATCTCTTTCTAGGCAAGCATTCTACTATGGCCGGTTTATCTTTTGTCTCTCACTCTTGATGGTGAGATGCTAATGTCTTCAGGTCTGCGACCTAGGGAGTGCCTGGTACATAGCAGGCACTCCGTATTTGTGGACTTATGTTGTTGTTGTTGTTACTGCTGCTATTATTAAGTTGTTGTTGTTATTACTTCATACATGTATGTCTATAGAGTGCATGCATATCTGGTGCCCACAGGGACCAGAAGAGGTTATCAAATCCCCTAGTACTGGAGTTAAAGACAGTTGTAAGCTGTGATATGGTTGCTGGGACTTGAATCCAGGTCCTCTGGGAGAGCAGCCAGTACACTTAACTGCTGAGCCATCTCTTCAGCCCTGAACTTCTGTTCTGATCACAAAAGTGGACCATCTACCACCAACTCCACCAAATTTGTATGTCTGAGGTGTAGTTCTCTCTCTCTCTCTCTCTCTCTCTCTCTCTCTCTCTC
>CABHPP010125511.1:25443-42203 GCA_902168425.1 Peromyscus attwateri | reverse complement strand
TATGTTGCTATGATTGACAGATAAATAAAACACTGATTGGTCAGTAGCCAGGCAGGAAGTATAGGGGGGACTAGCAGAGAGGAGAATTGGGGGAACAGGAAGGCGGAGTGGAAGGAGACACCAGCCTGCAGTCCAGGGATTAGCATGTAAAGGCAGTAGGTAAAGCCACAGAACATGTGGCGACATATAGATTAACAGAAATGGCCAGTGGCTAGGCAGGAAGTAGGCGGGACTAACAGAGAGAATTAAAAGAGCAGGAAGGCAGAAGGAGACTGCCTGCCAGCCAGCAACCGCCAGGACAAGCAGCATGTAAAGATGCTGGTAAGCCACGAGCCATGTGGCAAGGTATAGATTTATGGAAATGGATAACTTAAGATATAAGGACAGTTAGCAAGAAGCCTGCCACGGCCATACAGTTTATAAGCAATAGAAGTCTCTGTGTTTCCTTGGTTGGGTCTGAGCGGCTGTGGGACTGGCAGGTGAAAGAGATTTATCCTGACTGTGGGCCAGGCAGGAAAACTTAAGCCACAAATGGCGCCAGAACGTGGGGCAGGAATTTCCACCTAAAACCTGAGAAAAGATTCTAAAACGGAGCTAAAACAGCTTCCTAATTATCTCTCTCAAATGAGCGGCAGCTTGCCAGTTTGAGCTACTTGTGGGTTCCTGGCGTGCGCGCTCGACTTGCAGTATGGCGGAAATGAGGCCTCTGCAAGTGGCACATTAAGCTGCATGGCGGATTAAGCCTTTGCTAGTACAAAAAAAAAAAAAAAAAAAAAAAAAAGGTTTTTGGGCTACACGCTGCTTTGATAGAAGCACAGACCCACGAAGGCTCCCAGAGCTGACGGTAAATAGTAAACGTATCACCGCCATGTTGGGAAGCTGAGGTGGGCGGAGCCAGCAGCCACAGCACCTTTTCAGTCTTAGAATGCTGCAGTTTAAAGTAACAGGTACACAATAAGACAGATTCAGATGGAACAAGACTTTAAATGCTTTAAAATGTGTGTAAAAATATACGTAGGCTTCAAAGAGAGATAAAAAGGAATATATACAGTTATATAAAGAAATGATAGTTTTGAAAAATAAAGTCTTTAAAGAGACAGTAAAGATAGTATAAAATATAAGCCACGTAAAGATGGATATCACACAGAGAATCTGCATTGTGTTGTCTTTGGGATTCTTAACTGCAGAGAGATATTTGATTGTAAAGGAAGCTGAGTTAAACCAATATGTATATTTTAAAGATACCTTGACTTCAAAATTTGGATGTAAGGATATGTTGCTTTGGAAAGGAAGCTCTGATTTTGTTTCCACAGAAAGCCAGAGGCTATGGATTTGTTCCAGATTAAGATACATCAGGTTTGACCAGCCAAGACCCCCTGAAAGGTCTCCAATGACACCATGGCCCAGACGATCCAACATCCAGAACCGTTTCAAGGCAACTGGCTCAGATGATACACCCTCACGGACTACTCCATGATCCTAAAATTTTCTTTGTGTCCCCATAAGATACAGCGCCCCCCTCCAGCAGGAAGCAGTAAGAGAAGCTACGCCCAAAATCCCAAATTATATGTATTTTACTTTGTCAAGTTTAAAACCTTCCTTTTTGAAAAAAAAAAGGGGGGGGGGGAAGTGCTGTGGGATGTTCTGTATGGCAAATGTGTTGCTAATAAAACACTGATTGGCCAGTGGCTAGGCAGGAAGTAGGTGGGACTAACAGAGAGAATTAAAAGAGCAGGAAGGCAGAAGGAGACTGCCTGCCAGCCAGCAACCGCCAGGACAAGCAGCATGTAAAGATGCCGGTAAGCCACGAGCCATGTGGCAAGGTATAGATTTATGGAAATGGATAACTTAAGATATAAGGACAGTTAGCAAGACGCCTGCCACGGCCATACAGTTTATAAGCAATAGAAGTCTCTGTGTTTCCTTGGTTGGGTCTGAGCGGCTGTGGGACTGGCAGGTGAAAAAGATTTATCCTGACTGTGGGCCAGGCAGGAAACCTCCTGCTACAGAGTATAAGTGTAAGAGCTAGACAATGGTAGGTCTGAGCTAATGGCTGAGCAGTTTAATTAATATGAGCTTCTGAGTGATTATTTTATAAGCGGTTGTGGGGTCTGTGGGGCTGAACAGGACTGGAGAAAACTCCAGCTACAAACATATTTGAGACTTAAGGTATTATCTTACTACATGGCATACTCTGACCTCAAACTCTTCATCCTTTTGAGTGTCACGGTTACAGGTATGCACAACCCTACACACCTCTCAAATTATGTTTCATATATACCTTACACATTTAACATGAAGCTAATTAAATGAAGTATTCCCAGACACCTGCCTTTTGACTGTGGCATATGATATGAGGTCATATGTAAATTTTCACATGTGTCACAATGTCAGTGCTCAACAGGCTTATTTTGGAATATTCAGATTTCAACTTTCAGATTACTAATGTTTAACAACTATGTTCTCGGTGACACACTATCCACATTATGAGCTCTTAACTTGACCACTCCTGTGTAATCATTTTAAGTCTGTTTTAATTCTCTTATTTTTAAGTTTCATAATTGTATAAGAGAAAATGGTAGACAAATACAATGAAACATCTATATGAAAGAAAGATATTTTTAATCTATAGAGTCATAGAATAAATAGGGATTAATATAGCTTCTTGATAATTTGGAGACTTGCAAAAAGATCAGTGAGAAATGTTGGGGAAGCAGGATGATATCATAAAATAAAATGAAGAAAAGATATTTTAGGAGTGAAATGCTGCAGAAAAATCATGGAGCAGAATAAAAAGGGATCATTTAATTATCAGTTAAATATGACTTTGGAAGAGAAATCTTTGTAGTCATCTACCACCTCTGGCACTTGCAGTCTTTAAACTTCCTCTTCTGCATGGATATCTGAGCCTGGAGAAAAGGGATTTGATAAGGACATCCCATTCAGGGCTGAGTGCTCCAAAGTTTCCCACTCTCTGCTTCTAGACACAAAAGGACTAGTGCACATATGAACTCATAAACTGTGATAGCACATACATAAGGCCAGCACAGGTTCAAGCCAGCCCAAATCCCAGCCCTTAGAAGGGGAGGTGGGCACAAATTCCCACCCCTAACCGAGAAAGTGTTTGCAATTGATACCTAGTGAAAAAGAGAAAAATCAATTTTCTCCAATGGAGTGTCCCCAGGTATATATATATCAAACATACTCCAAGTCAGACCTCATGCCCAGGAGTAGTTGAAACACAAAATGAACTACATGTTTCTATTATGTGCTTTTTGTTTTGTTTTAGCATTTTTTTCTCTTACTGTTTGTTGTTGTTGTTGTTAGTTTGTTCATTTTTACTTTCCTCTCTCTCTCTCTCTCTCTCTCTCTCTCTCTCTCTCTCTCTCTCTCTGTGTGTGTGTGTGTGTGTGTGTGTGTGTGTGTGTGTGTGTGCACGTTTCAGAGAGAGAGAAGGACATGAAGTTGGTGGACAGACAGAAGAGGATCTGGGAGGAGGAGTTGAAGGAGAAGAAAGAATATATCCAAAACACAGTGTATGAAAAATAATTAAAAAGAGAAATTGTTGAACATAAATAAGAAATGGCACATTTTTTTTTCATTCTGAAAAAGAAATGAGTAGAGAAATTCAAATAAAAAATGTACTACTTAATTTCTAGTGTTTCAAAACAAAATACAAATTAGATGATAAGTAAAGTATAAGCAAAAATTGGTTTGGGTTTTGAGCTCTGGTTTTAAATGAAATCCGGAAGGAATGAAAGATCTCCCTTAGTTCAAGGGCAAGATGACACGAGGCAGGAGGAGCAGATGAGGATGAGCAGCCAGGACTCACGTGAAGGCAGAGAGCTTGACTTCTAGAAGGGAACACAGGCACACTCAAACGTATGATAGTTCACATTTTTAAATGCCAGTAAATGCTATCTTCTTAAAAATGGAGACTTCATATCAGCAGGAAACGTTTTAAACTTTGTTATGAAAGGTAATAGCAAGAAAGTTCTGGGATGTGAGAACTTTAGACTGGGCCCAGTTCCAACCTTGAAAAGCATCGCAGCATCTTAGAGTTCCATATAGGCATGAAGATATTAATGCCCTGAGCTCAAATAGTTAAAAAAAAAAACACATGAGCACATTCTAAAACTGTATGGTGCTTATAAAACACTCTGTTGATGTTTATGTAACATCCTGAGATATTCTAATGTCAATGTCTGTTTTATACCTTCATTTTGTTTTCATACTTGATTGAATGGCATGCATTCACCCTGGAAAATATGCCACAAAACCTTAGAGATCATTTCCATTTAAAGGCTTTTGTAACTGTTAATTCTGTCTGGAACAATAAGCTGTAATAAGCATTTTTGTTGTAACTGTCTAATAATCCTGTTATGGTGTTCTCACATTTGTTAGTGAGGTATGAAATATGTTACAATGTGAAATTTTAAATATTGCTCATATTAAAATAAACAGCTTAAGCAGAAAAAATGATCCAAATAGAAAAATTATCTCACTATATCTACTAAATCATGATATATTGCTTCAATTTTATCCATCAGTATAAAATTGGGCTAGTAAATTTTTACCTTTCTGCATGTTAATCAGACTTTATAAAAATAAAGCACATTTTATTTAAAATAGATATAAATATTTTAGATAGATAGATAGATAGATACATATATACATACATATATATATATATATATATATATAGATCCATAGATACACAGACATATTTGAAGTATAGCTAGATCTTCTCTGGGGAAATTTAAAGGATATTATCAGGTCTGTGTGCACATCTACAGACTTCATAATGTAGAGGTGGTATATCTGCTATTGCTTTTGTCAGTCAAACCACATGATGATCAGAATATTTTGAATTATATACTTTCAAAATTCTCTTGTCATGGCATAAAGTTATCTGAATAAGAATTTAACATCTCTCTGTTAAAATTATATATTTAACTTGAAGACAATATTTTGACTTTAAAAAATAGTCTTTTGTGTCATATGCCTTCTCAGCTTCAGAAGGCTCAAAAAAATTGTAAATGGTTGCCTTCTGTGTTAGGTACTTTTCCTGTTTCTGTGAAAAACAAAGCAAAGGAATAGAAACATCTTGAGGAAGGAAGGCTGCTGTGGATATCGCTCTGTATCAATAAACACTGATTGGCTGCTAGCCAGACAGGAAGTATAGGCGAGACTAACAGGGAGGAGAATTGAGGAAGGAGGAAGGATAGGGGAGACTGCCTGGAGCCGCCGCCAGGACAAGGAAGATGTAAAGTACCGGTAAGCCACGAGCCACATGGCAAAGTAGAGATAAATAGAAATGGGCTAAATATAAGAGTAAGAGCTAGACAATAATAGGCCTGAGCTAATGGCCAAGCAGTTTAAATAATGTAAGCATCTGTGTGTTTATTTTATAAGTGGGTTCCGGGACTGACGGGACTTGGGAGCTGGAGAGAAATTCTCCAGCAACAGAAGGCTTCATTCGGCTCCACAGTTGAAGGAACATAGTCCATCATGACAGCGAAGAATGGCAGCAGGCATGTGAGGAGGCAGGTCATACGTTGTCTACAGGGAAGAAGCAGGACATGATGAATGTTGATGTTCAGTTCATAATCTCCATTGCTCACTTTGTATTCAGACTTCAGTAGTCCTTGGAAGGCACTGCCCACATTTAGGACAGGTCTTTCTCTGTTCTTAACCTCCTCTGGAAATGCCTTCCTAAACATGGCCAGAAATATGTCCGTAGGTGATTCTAAACCCAGTGAAGCTAACAATAAAGATTAACTATCACACTTTTTTTAGAAGAAAAAAGTTTCTTTTAAGCTATCAAATTTGTAAATGTTTACATAAGATAGCAGTTAGTAGCCTGAGTTATGATTCATGTCTACTTGTGTTATGTTGAGAAATAATTCAGAGTTCTGCTATAAGTATTATTTTTCATTTTCACTTATATTCAAAACAACTATAAATGATACTTTGTTTTTCAATTCTTTCTCTACAAATAACACAGCATTTCAGTTATAAAGCTATCTCTGCAACCACAAATAGAAATTTAATTTACAGCTCCAAGCAATGACTATTATCCACTGCTAATAGAAACTTTTCTAACCAAGGCTGAGAGCAGCACTAATCTATGGTAATAAATAAATATTTAGAAGACAGTATGTCACCATGTCCATCTAACAAAATATAGCTGTATGTTTCCTCCTAGGACCAAAGATACTCTTGAGTAAGCAAGTTTTATCAATGTACACACACAGACACACACACAGACACACACACACACACACACACACACACACACACACACACACACCATAAAATATTTTTCATTAAATGAAGTCATTTATATTGAGAACATATAAATAGAGGTATATCTTACTTTGTTCACAAAATAATTCTAATCTGGCAGGTACCATAGTGTGAAAACTTATGCATTCACACATCAGTTTAACCAACCTCCTGAAATGATGTGCATTTAACAAATGCCACTTTATTCTTTAGAAGTGTTTCTATCTCCTAATATCCCACATTAATTCCACATAGTATTTCAACCTATTTTCACCATGAAAATGACAACTACAACAACAAAACTTTCTATAGTAAAAATGATATTTGGTCTTTCAGAATTATTAAGGAACCGGAACTCATCATTTGTTTTAGTTGATAAAGTTGTATAAGATGCTATATTCTAATATAGTCTAAAATGTTATTTAAAACATGTTCATTTTTCTCCAAATGATTAATTTTTCAGACCCAAATACTAGTGATGTCTTTATAACATGATTAGTTATCTCAGACAAAATTTATCTTTAAATATATTGGCTATAATTCAAATTTCAAATAGTCTTTTTGATCATTTCAAGTTTTTCATCAACATCTAAAATGTTTGGTTTTAGTTTTAAAGAAAGTAACCTATCCCTAAAGAATATAAAGTCTACTGGGGAAGACAGACCACAAATGATAAGATGTACAGTATTATTCAGAAGCAGTAGACATCAGGAAGAAAATTGTGAAGTCACATGAGCAAACTAAAGAAGACAAGAGGCCTGGTGAGACTCAGTAGAGAACAGGGAAGACCCCCATTAAATTGAGGAAATGAATTGGAGTATGTGTGAGATAAATGAGGGAGCACACCAGAGGTTTAGGATAGTTGGGCATTTGTTTTGTAAATAAAGTTTGAGTCTTCTTAATGCACTTAAATGGTGACTTGTGGTGTGAGTGAGGGGCCCTAGAATAGCCAATTTGATGGCAATCCAATAAGTGATAATAAGAATGATGAATAGATAGGGGGCAAAGCCAGAAGTGTACTCAAAGAAGGATGCTACAAAAGACTGAAGAAGGTATTTGTGGGGTTTTTTTTCCAAGTGAAATATTCATAGATTGAGTTGAGCACAGAAAACATGTGATTTGGCTGACTTTTTTTTAATTTTATTTTATAATTAATTTAATTTTTACATATCAGCCACGGATTCCCGTCTTCCCTCCTCCCATCCCTTGCATCCCCCTCCCCAATTCACCCCCCATTCCTACCTCCTCCAAGGCAAGGTCTCCCCTGGGATTTCAGCTCAGCCTGGTAGATTCAGTTGAGGCAGGTCCAGTCCCCTCCTCCCTACACCAAGGCTGAGCAAAGTGTCTCTCAGCATAGGCCCTAGGTTCCAAAAAGCCAGCTCATGCACTAAGGACAGGTCCTGGTCCCACTGCCTGGGGGCCTCCTAAATAGGTCAAGCTAATCAGCTGTCTCACTTATCCAGAGGGCCTGATCCAGTTCCATGGGGGCTCCTCAGCTATTGGTTCATAGTTCATACATTTCCACTAGTTTGGCTATTTGTCCCTGTGCTTTTTCCAGTCATGGGATATTGAGACCATGATTGGTTGACTTTTTAAAGCAGTCATTCTGGCTGTTATATAGATGGTTGATTTTTAAAAAGTAAAAAGAAAAGAGTCCAACTAAAAAAAAAAATCAAGATAATAACCTAAGTGAATTATGCTAATAGGTTCAGCTGACTAGAGTGGGTGGAGAATGATTAGATGCCAACCACCTATTATAAAACTCAACTTCTTTAGTCATGATGGTAACAAAATGTAACATTAGTTTCAATTAAGAAGAAAAAGCAAAGCAGAATACACCAAAAGTGTTTTGCCCTTTACAAAATCTCATCCCAAATTATCTTTTCAAATGCCATTTTCCATAATTCCATTCTAACTCTGACAAGTGATGATTATCTTCTGACTATGATGTCTGTAACTAGGTCATAATCTTGACCAGACAACAGTCATTTTTTGTTTGTTTGTTTTGTTTTGTTTTCTGTATGAACTATCCTCCCTCCATTTACAAAATACGAAAGTCTCTCAAACCCATGAGGACTTCTTTAGCTACCCTGGTGCTCACCTCTGATCTCCCTAGGCAGGAAATGCATTATAGTGAAATGAAGCAGAGTCAGATAAAAGAAAATTGCATCTTTCCCAGTTCTGACTTTAGGAAAAGATATGCTTAAAACTCATAATGTATATCCTATATAATCATAGAACCAAGTCACATATAAATCAGAAAACAACTGTATCAGAAGCTGATGCACGTGAGTGGGGGACAGGGGGGATCATGCAAGTATGGTCATTTTTAGCTGCAGAAAGCAATGCAGACAGGAGAGCTCAGAAAAGGAAGATGATGCTACAAATGAGCAGAGGTTTGGGCATATAAACCACAAAGACTACAGCATGTAGTCCTGACTTTTAATAAATATGCCAGAAATACACATGGAGGAAAAAAAAAAAAACAGACGGGATCTTCAACAAATAGCATTGTTCAAACAGGGCAGCTAAAGGTAGAAGAATCCAAATAGATTCATATTTATCATCCTGTACAAAATTCAAGTCCAAATAGATCAAAGACCTCAACATAAAACCAGACACACGGAACATGATAGAAGAGAAAGTAGGAACAGCCTTGAAGTCATTGGCACAGGAAAAGACTTCCTGAACAGAACCATGTTAGCACAGGCAATAAGATCAATAATTGATAAATGGGATACCATGAAACTGAAAAGCTTCTGCATGGCAAATATACAATAATTCAGACAAAGAGGCAGCCTATAGAGTGAGAAAAGATTTTTTATCAACTATACATCTGATAAAGGGCTAATATGTGAAATAGTCAAAAACTCAAAAAACTAGATAAAGACAACAAATAACCTAATTTAAAAATGGGTATAGATCTAAACAGAGAATTCTCAAAAGAGGACTTTCAAATGACTGAGAAACACTTAAAGAAATGTTCAACATCCTTTGCCATTAGGAAAATGAAAATCATAACTTCTTTGAGATTCCATCTTAGACCTGTCAGAATGGCTAAGATCAATAAAGCAAGTGACATCTCATTATGATGAGGATGTGGAGTAAGGGGACCATTCCTCCATTGCTGGTAGAAGTTGAAATTTGTGAGGCCACTATGAAAATCAGTGTGGTGGTTCCTTCAGGAAGATAGGAATTGATCTACCTTAAGACCCAGCTATACTACTCTTAGGAATATACCCAAAGGACACTTCATCCAATCACAGAGATACTTGCTCAATCACATTCATTGCTGCTTTATTCATAATACCCAGAAATTGGAAACCACCTAGAAGTCCCCCAACAGAAAAATGGGTAAAGAAAACATGGTACATTAATGCAATGGAATATTATTCAACCATTTAGAAAAAGAAAATAATGAAAGTTGCAGATAAATGGATGGAATTAGAAAAAAAAATCATCCCTAGTGAGGTATCTTGGATCATTGTATGTATTTGCTTATATGTGGATAGTAACTTAAATCAATGATAACCAAGCTACAGTAAGTAGAACCACAGATATACGGTAAACAGTAAGTTAATAGGGAAGAAAGATAGAGTTCCCAAGAAAAGGGAAATAGGAAAGATAGCTATGGATAGATGTTGGTAGTGGAATGGGAGAATCAAATGAGGAGAGGGAAGAGAGAGGGGAACGGGGAAGAGAATATGGGAAGAAACAGCTAAAAATTGTCACGTGAGGAATACTAAGGAAACCTAATAGAGTATTATCTTATTAAAATATATACATATGAAGGTGGTCTAAATGAAATCACCAAATGATGATGGAGAGAGAGTTCTAACTGGCCATATCTTTTCACCAAATAAAGCCTCCAGTTCCAAGGTTGGGTGACATCTAAATGAATTATTAGCTAAAGGGGTCACATGAAAATTTCCAGACAAACCAGGGCATTGCTAAGATTATAGGTTGCTCTTCACAAACTGTCAGCAAGGCCCCATTGCTGAATCCAACACCTACACAACTCATTGAACATGAAGACTTCAAGCTGGTGCCTACATAGAGTGCTTTCCCCTATGTTCCATCTATGGTACAGCAAAGTTCTCTGCATGCTTGCAAATGAGAAAAGTAAGCATCAAACCCACCACAATGCTGTTCTATCCACAAGATGTAGATGAATTTCTAAACGGTCTTATTAAATAAAAAACTCAGAGCCAGAAATTGGGGTTAAATCCTGAGGAAGATCACAGGAATATGAACAGCCACAGATAACCTTAACCTCATCAACTCAGAAGCTTCCAAATGCAAGACACTTCCTTGCCTATATGCCTTGCTGTTCTGCCATCTGGTTTGCTCTCTCTGTCCAGCTATATCACTTCCTCTTCCTGCCCAGCTCTGTCACTTCCTGTCTGTCTGAACAGACCTCCAGACTTCCATGGTTAACTAGTGTAGGAATTTAAGGCATGTGCCACCACACCTGGCTCTGTCTCTCCTGTGGCCTTGAACTCACATAGATCTAGACAGATCCCTGTCTACCAGTGCTAGGATTAAAGGCATGTGCTAACATTGCATGACTTTTGTGTTTACTTATAATGGCTTGGTTTTTCCTCTGATCTGCAGGCAAGCTTTATTTATTAAAGCACACATAAAATATCACCACAACAAGATATGCTGATACAATGGTGGCAGAGAGTTTGTGAGGTAACAAATCAATAACTGATTAGACTGAAGGTCCACTCACAATATGAAAGCCATACCTGACACTGCTTGGGTGACCAAAATCCTGACACTAGATAGCATAGGGACCTAGGGTAAAGTCAAATTCTATTATCTAAACAAAATATAGCAGAAAAATGAATCCTACTGACAGTCTCCTTTACTCATAGATCAACACCTTGCTCAGCCATCATCAGAGAATCTTCCTCCTGCAGCAGATGGGAACAAACACAGAGACTCACAGTCAGACAAAATGTAGAGAGTAAGAGAGCCTAAAACACTCAGCCCTAAACTGAATGTAGTAGTTTGAATGAAAATGACCTCCATAGGCTCACAAGGGGTGTCACTATTGGGAAGTGTGGCCTTGTTGGAGTAGGTACAGCCTTATTAGAAGAAGTGTTCCCTAGATGTGGGCTTTAGAGTTTCAGAAGCCTAGGCCAGGCCCATTGTCACTCTCTTGTCCTGCTGCCTGTCCATCCAGAAATAGAACTCTCACCTACCTCTCCAACACCATGTCTTCTGTATGTCACCATGCTTCCTGCCAGGATGACACTGGAATAAACCTCTGAACTGTAAACCAGCTCCAATTTAAATTCCCTCCTATATAATAATTGCCATGGTCATGATGTCTCTTCATAGTCACAGAAACCCTAAATAAGACACTGGATGTCTCCATAAAATTTCTCCCTTCAAAGCTTAGGGAACCCAGTGAAGAGAAATAGAAAGAGAATAAGAGCCAGAATGGATGGGGGGATACCAAGAAAACAAGGCCCTCTAAATCAACATGAGCCAAGCTTGTATGAACTCACAGAGACACACACAAGCATACATAGGACCTGCCTGTTCTCTCCTATATGTGGGTTCACATATGTGCATTTAAGTGAGAGGGAGTATGTTTAGAGGACTGGAAACCAGAAGAAACCCATGAGAGACGATTTAAGGGTGCAGTGGAGGTTAGACTGCATGCGATGTGAAAGTATAAGCGGAAATACTTGGTGTGTAAAGGCTTAAGGAGGTGGGAAAATGAGAGATGGGCAGAGAAAGAATCTGTGTGTAAAGATATGAGAAATACTGTAAGGAAACCTGTTGTTCCATAAGCCAAATAAACAGTAAGATTATCAAAAGAGTTTGAGTTGAGGTATCGTGTGTAAGTGAATAATGCTGCATCCAGAAACTATAAGTTATTAAATTAAGATCTAAGTGATAGGAGTGGACTATTTCCCTACACAGGAACCCCTCAAATAATACAGGCAACTGCCACTATAGTTGATTGCCCACCGGAACAGGTAAGACTCTATTGATCTGGTGACAGGACAAACAAAAATCAATGTGGAACTGATATGAAAGTTTTCTCCATGTTGGCTAGCCTTCATAGCACTGAAAGGTTATGCAGGCTCCTGGAAGAGAGTTGTCATCAGTAATGATTCTCGGCTCTGAACTGTGTGCCACACTACAGCCTAGTCAGCCATGATGTATCCACTAGTATGATAGTGGTAAATCTGTAATGGGGGGTAACCAATTACTTTTTGATTGGTACCGAGTCCTACTTTACAGGAGGGAAATCATCTCTAGTATTATAAATCTATTCAAAAGCTTGTAACTGCAGAGGTCACAGGACCAACACTGCAAGCTACAGCTATTATTTTGCTAAGTGGATAATGTGTACCTACAAAATTGCCTTCAAAATAGTTATATTGTAGATGGATCAATTAGGGATGGAATCAGAGAACATCACAGAAGTGGGGATTGTTAAGAGCCAGAGAACCAAGATGTCCGCCATGAGATAGTACCTTCTACATATGATACATGAAATCTTACTAATATGGATGCCTAAACAAGATCTGTACAATAATACCAGTTGCCAACCCAGCATGAGTGGTGGAAATCTAGATGAAGCGCTACAGGCAACTAATGGCTTCTAAAAAGGAGAGAATCTGTATTCGCTAGGGATGAACCCCTGATTGGTTACCCAACTCAAAATGTTCAGCCCTCCAAATGAGCAACACAAATGGACTCAGAGGGTGTGTGTGTGTGTGTGTGTGTGTGTGTGTGTGTGTGTGTGTGTGTAAAACAATTAGAAAAGACAAGTCCATGAAGTTGAGAGGAAATCAAGGAGGAGACAAAGGAGGAAGTGGAGGGGAGTATGAGGGTAGAAATAATATAAATACAGTACTAGTACATGAAATTCTCAAAAAATCGATGGAAACAAAAATTTTAAAGTACTTATATCTATTCCCATAGGTTAGTACCTCTATCAGCTTTTTTTAGGAAGTTTCTTTATACTGTCAGCAGCACTAATTATACTCATTCATACCTGTCAAAGTGAGGAGAATAATCAAAGTTTGAGCGGCCATCCATAAGTGGAACAAATGTATCACCCTCTCATAAAATAGAATGGAGGGTAGGAAGATTGTAAGAGCCAGAGGATGAGGAAAAGTGTTGTAGAACAGGAACGCAACGCCAGTGTACTCCTGAACTTAACAGCATCCATGATTACCTGCACAAGACTGGACTTACCATCAACCCAGCACAGAGGGAAATAGACTTACAGGCACACACATTTCCCAGACTATTTATAGAGAGCTAATGGTAGATTAGGGAGAGGAGATCATCAGGCCCCACTCCACCAAGGATCTAAAGGCAGTAAATGCTTGCTGGGTTGGAGAGAGAAACATTTTCTTCAGTGGCATAGCCACTAACAAGGTAAACACACTTTTGTAAATAACGCCTCATTCACATTCTTTTAAGTAACCCTAAAGAAACTCATTAGGTCATGAACAAAAAGGACAAGAAACAGAAGAGGGAAAAGATGGCACAACGATGAACACTGTGAGAGGAAGACAAGGAATGGTGATAGGGAAGAATATAATCCAAACACATTACATACATTTAGAAAATGCCATAATGAAATGCATTGGTAGGGATAACTAATACATGCTGATTTAAAACAAACAAAAGAGAAATAGCACTTGCCAGACCAGAGGTCAGCAAGGCAAGAAGGCACGCCCTGCTACTCCAGAGCTTTTCTCTAAACAAACAGCAACTTGGAGAGACACACTGAGAAGACAGCACTCTTTTAAAGAATTCAAACACCAAATTGACCTGAAAAAGCATGTGTGAAATGATGGAGGTTGAGAGCTGGCCATAGTGATGTATTCTTTTAAGCCCAGCACTTGGAAGACAGAGCCATGAAGAGATCAAGTCCAGCCTGGTCTTCACAGTAAGTTCCAGGCAAGCCAGGACCACCTGGTGAAGTCCTGTCTCAAAATAAATAAATAAACAAATAAGCAAACAAACAAATTGAGTTAACTTAAATAAGCAGATTTAAGTTCTTTTCCTACCTTTGATTTCTCACTCTTTTTTATATTTTATTTTATTTTATTTTACAATACCATTCAGTTCTACATATCAGCCATGGATTTTCTTGTTCTCCCCCCTCCCGCCCAGCTCCCCTTCCCTCCAGCCCACCACCCATTCCCATCTCCTCCAGGGCAAAGCCTCCCCCAAGAACTGAGATCAACTTGGTAGACTTAGTCCAGGCAGGGCCATTCCCCTCCTCCCACCCCGAGCCAAGTGACCCTGCATAAACCCCAGGTTTCAAACAGCCAACTCATGCTCTGAGCACAGGACCCGGTCCCACTGCCTGGATGCCTCCCAAACAGATCAAGCCAATCAACTGTCTCACCCATTCAGAGGGCCTGATCCAGTTGGGGGCCCCTCAGCCATTGGTTCATAGTTCATGTGTTTCCATTCATTTGGCTATTTGTCCCTGTGCTTTATCCAACCTTGGTCTCAACAATTCTCGCTCATATAGACCCTCCTCTTTCTCGCTAATTGGACTCCCAGAGCTCCACCCAGGTCCTAGCCATGGATCTCTGCTTCCAGATCCCTCAGTCATTGGATGGGGTTTCTAGCATGACAATTAGGGTGTTTGGCCATCCTATCACCATAGTGGGTCAGTTCAGGCTGTCTCTCGACCATTGCCAGCAGTCTATTGTGGGGGTATCTTTGTGGATTTCTGTGGGCCTCTCTAGCACTTTGCTTCTTCCTATTCTCATGTGGTCTTCATTTTTCATGGTCTCCTATTCCTTGTTCTCCCTCTCTGTTCTTGATCCAGCTGGGGTCTCCCACTCCCCCAAGCTCTAAATCCCTAATTATCAGGGAAATGCAAATCAAAACAACTCTGAGATACCACCTTACGCCTGTCAGAATGGCTAAGATCAAAAACACTGAAGACACCTTATGCTGGAGAGGATGTGGAGCTAGGGGAACTCTCCTCCACTGATGGTGGGAATGCAAACTTGTACAGTCACTTTGGACAACAATATGGCACTTTCTTAGAAAATTGGGACTCAATCTCCCCCAAGATCCAGCTATACCATTCTTGGGCATATACCCAAGGAATGCTCAATCATACCACAAGAGCATTTTCTCAGCTATATTCATATCAGCATTGTTTGTAAAAGCCAGGTCCTGGAAACAACCTAGATGCCCTTCAACTGAAGAATGGATAAATAAAATGTGGTATACACAATGGAATACTACTGAGCAGAGAAAAAACTATGACATCATGAGGTTTGCAGGCAAATGGAGGGATCTAGAAAAAATCATCCTGAGTGAGGTAACCAAGACTCAGAAAGACAAACATGGTATTTACCCACTCATAGGAGAATACTAGTTGTGGAACAAGGATGACTGGACTGCTACTCACAACACCAGGGAGGCTACCTGGAAAACAGGACCCCAAGAAAGACATGGGGATTGCCCAATGACAGAGAAATGGATGAGATCCTCATGAACAGCCTGGACATAAGTGGGGGAAATGAAGGGCGAGGGTCGAGGGAATGATTTCTCACTCTTATTTGTAGTCATTTTTTAAATTAACTGAAATGTGCCTGTGTACCTCATTTTAAAGACTGGCTTAATGTAAACTTCCCCAATGAAATGCCATCTCTTCTGACACAAATTGTCTTTCATTTTGGAACTTTAGCATCTGGCTCACAGTGTATGATCAGGAATTTATATTAAACAAATCACAATGTAAGAAAATTAATCAAGAACTGTTTTGCCATACTGGAAAGGTTTTGCTACCATGTAAATTTAACTGTTGTTGGCCTTAAAACTTTAATAAAAATGAGCTTAAGATGGTTTGTAAGGAAAGCCTATTCCATAGTATTTCTTTCATTTTTTTCAAAATCATGCCCATGTTTGAAGTGAAATCTCCTTGTAAATCGGCATCAAGAAACCCTGTCTGTCATCAGGTTCCATCTGTGCTGTCTCAGGAATGATAGTTTACCTCCAGAAAAGGCACTGCCAATGTGCAAGTAGATGCAAGGCACTGCAGAAGGAGGCTTCAGGCTAAGAACTTAACTGAGCACTCTTCTGTCCTCTCCCAGATTGAACACACAGAGTGAGAGGCTTAAGAAAAGAACTAAATGGCAAAGGGGAAAAAACAAGTCCTGGTTACTAGTACTTCTCCTGGTAAAGGTCTGTGATCTACAGATGTCTGATGTGACTCAAGGAAGAAAGTGAAATTTATATCCTGAGAACACACAAGGAATCCTTTAAAGGAGCCAAGCATGGTGGCGCAGGGCCTTAATACCAGAAATTGGCAGGCAGGGGCAGGTGGACTTCTGTGAGTTCAAGGCCAGCCTGGTCTACAGAGTGTAGAACAGCCTGGGCTATGGAGACAGATCCTGTCTCAAAAACAATAGAAAGGAAGGAAGGAAGGAAGGAAGGAAGGAAGGAAGGAAGGAAGGAAG
>CABHPP010125511.1:0-25433 GCA_902168425.1 Peromyscus attwateri | reverse complement strand
AAGGAAGGAAGGAAGGAAGGAAGGAAGGAAGGAAGGAAGGAAGGAAGGAAGGAAGGCTTAAAAAAAAATTATGTTTCCCCCTATGAAGCCCAATTTAAAGACTTCAACCCCTCCTTAAATATCCTAAGCCATTGTGATTTTTAGATGTAATTCCAAATGGTCTTATTAAATAAGAAACACAGAGCCAAATAAAGAGTTAAAAGCCCAGAGAACGAGCAGTAGCCAAGAGCTAAGACCACCTTATCTTACCACTCGCTGCCGTCCTTCACCTGAGAGAGAGACCTTCTTCCTGTGTTCTGTCCTTTTTTTTGCCTTTCTGTTCTGCCTTCTCATTGGTTCTAAACCCAACCACATGACCTCCTCATCACTGCCTGTCTATACAGATCTCCAGGTCTCTATGGTTTGTACTGAGATTAAAGGTTCAGGTCACCACTTGGCTGTGTCCTTGAACACACAGAGATTCTGCCTGCCATGTCATTGGATTAAGGGCATGTGCCACCACAGCTGGACTTCTCCTAAATGGCTTGCTCTTAGCTGTGATCCCCAGGCAACTTTATTTATACAAATAAAATCACATTTCAGCACAAATAAAATATCACCATAGTTACTGACTTCCTAAACCATCCCCTGAGATTCTATTGCTTCCCAAAATGAGAGAATTGTGAGAAGCAAGCACAGGACAAGTGAATAACACATGTTCACATGTAGTGTGTGGCAGAAATGGGTCTCTTGCTCCTCACAAGATGTTCACAGAGAAAAGAAGTCTAGGAGTGCTCTTCATAGACAGGCTGAGTACACTATCCTACATTTCATGATTTAGACATTAGAAAAAAGTAGTCTATCATCACCAAGGTAAATGTGGTGGATGTGATGTAGAGAAGTGTGAGCAGATATGTGTGATGGCCTCACATTTCCCTCCATTAATTTTCCTTATATCTTTTCTTATTACGCTCGCTCATTACTGTTACCCTTCTTCCTCAGTCTTGACGTCTGCTTTCAATGACTCATTCAATAAACTTCCTTAAGCATCAACTGTTTTGTTCTGTGTATTGAAACTGAGATGAAAAATACTATAGAGAATGAGGAACAAAAACCTCCTCTGTTCTCTGAAATCCCACTATTCAAGATGACCATTCCAGGCAAAGAATGCAAGAATTGAAGAGATTCATATGCACTGAGGAAGTGAAATCTTGAATAACTTGGGAAACTAACAAACCAATATAATTAAGAAGGAAAAATTTAAAAAATAAAACAAATGGAATTTAATAAAAAGAAAATATTGGGGCCGGGCGGTGGTGGCTCACGCCTTTAATCCCAGCACTCAGGAGGCAGAGGCAGGAGGATCTTTGTGAGTTCGAGGCCAGCCTGGGCTACAGAGCGAGATCCAGGAAAGGCGCAAAGCTACACAGAGAAACCCTGTCTCGAAAAACCAAAAAAAAAAAAAAGAAAAAAGAAAATATTGGACAAGTGTTACGAAATTACTAGTTTAGCAAATTAAATGAACAAGAAAGTGTAGTGGGTAGCCATTCCAGCTTTGGTCTGGAAGTTCCAACCCCCATTGATGCTTTGGTAACTATCACACCTACAAGGCAGGACCAAGGGAGGGCTCTCTTGTTTGCCCGACCTGGACACGAGAGGAGACCAAGGAGAGTTCTCCAGAGAACACCGCAGGACTACGCTGCGTCTTTTCCAGAACCCGCTACCTACCTATCCCTTCATTTGAAAGTTACCCACTAAATAAATCTTCCTTTTAACTACGTGGAGTGGCCTAAGTAATTACACCAATAAGAAAGTGACTCAAAATGAGCAAATTCAGGTCCTAAAAGCAATGATGAGGTATTTTGACAAACGTTATGAGGTAAATTATATGAAGGTTGTCATAATCAACCAACGCAACTGAATATTGTTAACTCAACTATATAAAATTTTCAGAAGTTATATGATTTCCATTTTCCAATATAAATATTTATAGCCTTGATATAAAATATATAAATAAGTAATGAAATACTGACAGTTTAACTACAAGAATGATATTTGTCTTCAAAATGTCACTTATACAATTAATATGCAAAGTACATGGTGATATATTTGTTATATATAAATATGAGATAAATATAGAGAATTTATTAAAAAAACTTTTACATATATGAGAACAGATAAAAACATGTCTGAGAAAATGATCATATAAAACACAAGTATGTATTAGATATGAATATATTCAGCCTCATTATCAACAAGTATGTATTAAATATGAATGGATTCAGCCTTATTATCAATGATATTAAAATTATGACAATTACGATTATTTTTCATCTGTTATATTGGATAAAATACTTGTAAAGTCACAGTGTGAACACCAATGAATCTTTGCCAGTGATGCCATGGGCTAGGATAGTAGGGAAACAATATTTGCTGTTGTTTCGGAGAGATGCGTCGTTTGCCACAGCTTTGTTAACCCATTTTGCAGCCTATGAAAGAGCACAAGGGTGTACTATTACTTTAATCCACATTTACAGAATCTAACTTGTAATAATTGGAGATATCCACAAATTTCACTACAGTAATTTCCTGTAATGTTATTCATAATAAAAATTTTTAAAAAACTAAGAATAGGAAACTAAGCAGGCACATTATGGAAGTTGTTAAATGACCTGTTCAAAAATAAATTCTACAATGTATTTTCTTGTATAGTGATGTTATGTAAACAAAATATGCTTCTAAATTTCACAATAAATAATATTTATATGCTAAGTGTAAGTTAGTATAGAAATGGCTTGTAAACACACACACACACACACACACATACATATACATATATAAATATAAAGATGTGAACATTGCCCCATCTTCAGATGAGATTTCTTGCTGCCTGGTTGTGTCACACACACACACACACACACACACACACACACACACACACACACATCATATTTTCTTTAAAATAATTTATTTTGATAATCAAGCATGTTAATAAAAGTAATAATGAAATAATTTTAGAAGTAAAATATGGTAAATCTTAATTACAAACTTTTTTTTTCCGTGACAGGGTTTCTCTGTGTAGCTTTGTGCCTTTCCTGGAACTCACTCTGTAGCCCAGGCTGGCCTCGAACTCACAAAGATCCACCTGGCTCTGCCTCCCGAGTGCTGGGATTAAAGGCATGTGCCACCACAGCCTGGCTTTTATTTTATTATTATTACAAACTTTTCTAGAACTATCAAATATCTATTGGGATACATAGGTGATGGGTTGGCCATTACCTAGGAACAATAAAAAAAGTAGCTTTAAACTAAATTTAAGGGTGTTGGGAATACTCCTGGTACAGACCTTCCTTACTCCCATGCTTGAGGTCCAGGTTTTTCCTTTAGGGGCTCTGTTTGCTAAGGTCTATTGTAGAATACTGCACCCTCCCCCGTTCATAGTTTTCTATGGTTTCAGTGATCCAGTTAACCATTGTCTGAAAATGGTAATGTTTTCTGATTCTTTAAAAAAGCAAGACCACATTCAAATATGTCATGTTGGTTTATATTGCTACATTTTTCTTTTTATTATGTTATTGTTTCTAATCTTTTATTGTATATAATATATAAGTTAAATTTTAAGTATATATGAATGTGGGCAAATATAGTATATGTAAAGTTCAGTGCTATCTGTGGTTCACAGCATTCACTGAGGGTCTTGTAATGATATAACCCTTGTGAAAACTAAGTCATTCTTTATTGAAAAGAAACAAGAGAAAAACACATTGAGCATTGTGTCAGGAAGGACATAGCTCTACCCTCATTTGTAGTATTCTCAGGTTTAAGAGCTAATCTAAAGGGAAGACAACTTCTACATTAACAATGTTTATTTAAACATTTGCAAACCAACATTAATATTTCACACTAACATAAAAAGGAAAATGCAGGTAAGCAAAACAAGACAGATACCTGATCTGGATAAATAGAAGGAAGAGGAAAGGTGAGTGGCTAGGGAGGTAGATATGCCAGAATCTGGGAATTGCAAGCATATCTGTCATTAACAGATCTGGAAAGAGCACGGCATTAATCCCGAGGATCCATCTGCACTCATTTTCCTGTCTGCCTGTTTCCTTCCACTGTCAAGTCTCTAATTCCAAAAGCATAAAGAGAGAAAACCAATTACCAAGAGAAAATGAGAACAGCTCTAACAGTGGTTTTTCCTATGATTGGTGGCTTTATGCGACTCAGTTATTTTTAGCTATCAGCATAAAGATACTGACTTCACTTACACAACTGTTAATGACCACAGTTTTCTTTTTTGTTTTCAATACTACAAACATATGCCATAGACATAATGTTTGGGAATGTATATAATAAAAATATTAATTTGTATATAAAATAATCAAACTCAAATCAGCCAAATGTTTGTCATTTCATAATTGAGTTCACCTGATGGTTTACAGCAATGATACCTTCCTTACTCTGTGAATCAGTTAGTTCCTTAACCCCACCCCCATTATTGACCCAAGTGAATTTTAAATCAGTTGTGATTCTAGGTTTCATGTCATGAGCATGGATATTACCTTGAATGCTGATGAGTAATAAAATAATTATTATGTAAATTTTCTGTAGCTTCATAGAGCTAAGTATTTCTTAATTCTTTTTTAGCACAAATATAAGTCAGAATATACAAATGCTAACCTTAGTGAGGTCTCTTTAAAATCAATTCCACTGAACATACAAATTCAACTTAATTTCAAGTAGAAATAGGACATTAAAAAAAATAAGGTCCACACTTTTCATTCCTGGAGAGACAAGAAGTAATCTTCAGCAAATCAGAAAACATTTTCCTGTATACTCAGTGATGGTGTTATTAGTACAGTATTTTCAAGTTCTTGCGATCAAAATGTCAGGAAACAATGGTTTTCTCCATTTTCCTCCTCAACAGTGTTACTGCATTCTGACTAGCCTGGTTACAAATTATATATCATCAAAGCAAAAGACGCAGATGGTACATAAATAGCAGGTGCATTTTAGAGCAGAGCCCAGAACTTCTAACTCAGAAATCTCAAATAATGTTGATGGAAGAAAACCTTTGATTTCCTGCTGTTTTAAATAGGTTTTAAAATTACATATCTTGAACAAACTTGCTCATGTGAGGCTCAGAAAAAAAAAGAGTAAACTGAGATTATTTCACTTGAGATCATTCAGTGTTATCTTTGCTATTTATGTATTATATTCATACCAATTATGTGAGCCTGAAGTTCATGTGTAATTCCGTCAAACCTGAATAATTTTGCTGAGACACATTCAGCATTTATCTAATCATTTTATGTCTGAGAGACTTCAACATTTTGTAATGCTATGTGAATCTGAAGAAACTGGTGGAGGAAGATGTGGTCTCAGGAGAGCTTGGCATGCTCAGTGAAACCCCCATCCTATGCCAGGGCATTGCAAAGCACAATTTGATCAAAAAGCAGCTTTGCAAGGTCATGGGTTTATACCTTCTGTTCCTTTTCCTTCCTTTTGTGGACTTCTCCAAAGCTGAGAGTTAGAAAGATACGTTCTATGTAGCTTTCTAAAGACTTTAACCATGGAAGGCACTGTTAGCCAGACTTTCCTTTGGGCCACCAACCAGCACCCAAACAAAGACATAGAGACTTATTATTAATTATGAATGCTCAGCCTTAGCTTAGGCTTGACCCACTAGCTCTTTTATTAATTTGACCTGTTTCTATTCATCTACGTCTTACCTCGAGGCTTTTTACCTTTCTTTCATTCTGTTTGTCCTACTTTCCTGCTTCCTCAGTGTCTGGATGACTGGTCCCTGGCATCTCCCTGTCGTCTCTTTTTCTTTCTCCCTTGAGCCTAAATTCCTCCTTCTACTTATTCTCCCTGCCCAGAAGTTCTGTCTGTATCTTCTCCCTTGATACTGGCTGTTGTTGTTTGGTTTTGCTCTATTGGAGGACTCGCCACCCAGCTCCCACATAAATCACACATGGAGGCTTATTCTTAATTTTAAATGCCTGGCCTTAGCTTGGTTTGTTTCTTGCCAGCTTTCCTTAACTTAAATTATCCTGTCTACTTTTGGCCTCAGGGCTTTTATCTTTCTCTATTCCTGTATACCTTTTCTTTCCTTCTTACTCAGTGTCTGGCTGTGGAGCTGGGTGGCTGGGTGGCTGGCCCCTGATGTCTTCCTCCTTTCTCTCTCATTCCTTCTTCCCTGATCCCAGATTTCTCCTTCTATTTATCCTCTCTGCCTGACAGCCCCGCCTGTCCTTTCTCCTGCATCACTCTAGGCCTTCAGTTCTTTATTAGACCATCAGGTGTTTTGGACAGGCACAGTAACACAGCTTCACAGAGTTAAACAAATGCAACATAAACAAAAAGTAACACACCTTAAAATAACATTCTACAATAATTGACCATTCAGCTTTTTATTAGACCAATCAGTTGCCTTAGGTAGGCAAGGTAAACCAGCAACACATCTTTACAAAGTTAAACAAATGCAACAAATCTTTGCATAGTTAAACAAATATTCTGGAAAGGGGCACATCTCAAGAACTCTTTGAAAAAGTATTTGGACTTTAGAATAACATAACCAAAAAAAAAAAAAAAAAGGAAAAGGGAAATGCGTCAAGTGCTTTAAAAGACAGTTTGATTTTTGTCAATACTAGACTATTTTCAACCACATATAGGATTAAGTATGAAGAAAATGGTCATAGTGATTCTATGTTTAAAAGAAAGCATGAAGCTACTTTGTCTTTGCCAATGCTTCTCAACCAAGGTTCACCACATTACAGATTTGCAATTTAGTGATAACCTAAAAAAAAAAAAAAACTATGTTTAACCATCTGAATAAACAACTTAAAATGTTATGAAATTGGAGAATCTTAAAATATAACTGTGTTTACAATCATGATTTCTAAATATTAAAATTTAAAGCCAATAATTAAAGAACTAAGTCACTTTAATAACTAAAAGCATCAAGACCCCCAGCAGTTTGAATTGAGGAGAGAAATGAGGGAATGACATTATTAATCAAAAGGATCATTGCATTATCAGTACCATATTTATATTTATGTGGCAAACAAATATTTGTTTTAGTAAAATATGTCAACATAAAAATATTTATATAAATCTGAAACTGATGACTTGCCAAAAACTCAGAACATCATAGAGTGGAGGTTTTGAACTTTGCAAGGAAACAAGCGATTTCTCAGATATTAGTTTGTTTAGGAGGATATGGGAAAAACCAACTAAAACATTCCAGTGAAGGAGTTCCTGTGAGTGGAAGTTAGAACATGTGTTACGTTTGTCAGGGAATTCTACTGAAAAGTAGTCTGAGTACTTTGTCAAAGTCCGAAGAAGAAGAAGGAGGAGGAAAAGAAGAAAGATTCTGTAACATCAATCTTTAATTAAACTGGCTTACACAAGTATGCTTACAGGCAATCTGATGGAAGCATTTTCTCAACTGAGGTTCCCTCTTCCCAGATGACTCTAGCTTGTGTTGAGATGACAAAAAACTAAACAGCTAAGTAATATTGATACATTAATGGCTTCCTTAGAATTCACTTAATCATTTTAGCTATACCAAAGTTATGCTTTATATCTGGAGATACAGTCTAGTCACAAACAATGCATTTATAGTCATATGTCTCTGCTGTTTTTCGGTTTACTTTGACTCCTATGACACTGACACCTTTCAAAATTCATCTATTCTATAGAATGCTCCACATTTCAAGTATCTTATTCAACTTTGGCAAGAATATTAAAGAAGATGTGCTAAGTTATCTGTGCAGTCTGTGGTAGTGTATGATTTCACTCATGTCCGTTACCTTTCACGGTTTGGTAAAGGTGTAAGTGGACTTTCTCATACCAAAAAATGGAATGATTTCATACCTGAGTGTAACTGAAAAATAAAAACAATAACCTGTGCTTAATATGTAATCAAAGGGCTGAAAGGGAAAAGCTCTTTTTTTTGTCTGCCAAAACCACATCATGCTCTATTTTTCATCTATAGACTAAAATTAAAATAAATGAAGTCAAATCAAAGTAAATCAGAAGGTATTTGTTTTGTGTTAGTTCTATGTAATAAATACTTGCACTGTTTATATGTGATTTTATAATCTTATTTCTTTAAGTAAAATTAACATTATAATAAAAATTTCTGAGCTCCATGAGAAGATGCATTTACGTATCCACATATAATCTAAGTAGTTGAGGGTGGGGAGAAAAGGTTATTAAATCCATCCATATTACATTAAACAATCTTGAGTTTCAACGGGTGGAAGGAATATCATTTTCTAGTGGCAGACTCAGAAGCCAAACTGAATTACAGAGCTCAAAGTTTTGTTCTCATTCACCCAAAAGCAATCTGCAGTTGTCCCAAATACGATCTTCCCTTCTACAGTTGGGTTGGTGGTTATAATAATCATCAAATTCCTGGCATGGGCTAACTCTATATGATGTGTCAGAAATTAGTCAGAAAAAGGTGTATATATTTTCTTCTCCTCCCCCTTCTCATGCGAGTCCATCTAAACCAAAGGGGAGCTGCAGAATGACAACAATTTCTTTCAAGCTCACAGGTTACCAATGGGGAAATCACTGCAGAAACCGGCAGGTGCTTTTTACTATTGCACCATATCAATGCTCTATCTCTCCTGTCCTTCTGATGGTCCCTAGTGTTCTGTGCTAGAATTATTCACAGGTTGACATCTTTTCTTTTGGCCTCTCACTGTAGTACAAACTCATCAAGAATAAAACATCTTTCTTGTTTGTTTAACATAATGATGAATGCATGGGAAGAACCAATAAAGGTTGCTACTGAATTAAATAATTAATTAACAGAAACATAAAAGGAAATGGTAAAATGTATAGAACTCAATGCATTGGAAATATGAAATCTGACTACAGTAATCAAAGGTTTTAGTTCTTGAACATGATTGACACAGATTAATTCAAAATTGAACTCAGAATGGATCTGAGGCATTTGGCCTGTGTTGTATCATGTGTCTTCACTGCAGCCTTGGTTCTGAACTCATAACATGGGCACTCTATGTTGATATTTTATTTGTGTACCCCAATAAAGCTTATCTGAGGATCAGAGGAAAAAATCCAGCCACTATATTAAACATAGAGGTCAGAGAGTGGTAATACATACCTTTAGTCCTAGCATTTGGGAAGCAGAGATTCATCTGGATCTCTGAGTTAAAGACCACACTGGAAACAGAGCCAGGCATGGTGGCACATGCTTTTGATCCCAGAGCTAGTTAACCGTAGAGGTCTGGAGGTCTGGACAGACAGACAGGAAGTGACAGAGCTGGGTGGAAAGAGGAAGTGATAAAGATGGGCCGAGAAAGGAAGTAAGATGGCAGAGCACAGACAGGTATATAGGCACAAGTATATAGGAAGTAGCTCTCTCTGGAGGCCGAGGAGTTGGTAGGTGAAGTTGGCTGTGGCTTGTCCTATTCCTCTGATCTCTCAGCTCTCACCCCAATATCTGGCTTCAGGTTTTTTATTAATAAGACCAATTAGCAATTCGTTTTACAGCACTCAATGCTAAGCATGCCATCGTGCCATGCAGGGCCAACAATGCTGCCTAAGCACACTGACTCTGTTTCAGGCATAATGTATATTGTTTTGACTCTACATGCAAAGTTTTCTGTTCTTATGGAAACACAGTGGATTGAATTAGAAAAAAAAAGGCTTTTAGCATTCTTTTAACCATAATTCTTCATCAAGTGTCAAATTAGTGTATGTTTTGTTTGTGCTGTGTTAACATGTTTGAGTTTTAAAAGTGCTTTATGAATTGTTAGCTTGTGTTTTATAAAAAAAAGTTATTACAAATTTGACTTAGGATTAAGACCAAATTTCCAACAAATTGTGAAACAATCTCAAACATAATTCAATTTTTACTACAAATTTATCAAAGTAGCATTCTAGTACTAATAATTATAAAATTAAAGTATTGATCGATATCAATAAATGAAACATGATGAAGATACTTTGTGCTCTCTAGTATCTGATATTCAACCTAGATTTAAGGTTTTGTGTAAAAATACAAGTCTATGTACCTCATTAGTATATAAATTTTCTTTCACCTTTAATAAATAACAAAGATATATCAAATAATTGTTTTCAAATAAATGAATTTGTGATTTACTATCATTAAATGTTCATGCATGAATGAATATACTCAAGGTCACATAACAATTTCTAAGGCAAAAAAGCCACTCATGAGTGTGATATGTACTGGATGATTCTAAACTTGGTGAGATTTACCATGAAATTTAGCTATTGCAAGAGAGTTGCCCTGGAATCGGGATGTGGTTCATAGTACACAAGTGGTCTACTTCTGTGCTACAGTCATAGTCATATATCTTTAGGTATCATTATAGATTAAGGAGAAGTTGTTGCATCCTATGTAGGAGAGTAATAAGGACTGTATAAGATGGAAATGTTAAACAGCCTAAAACAGAGACAGAAATAATGGTGATAAGAAATAGATTGTAAGACCTAACGGTAGGGCTTTGATCAGTCCATTCCCTATAGCATTAGTTAGATTATGTGATTTCACATTATATACATCTATCAAATAATCATGCAAATACACTATTTTTTGAAAAGTCAGATGACAAGATTAACAATCACATATGTTGATTATTTTTCTGCTTCTCAAAATCAACTTGGAAGAAGATTGAATAGCTTCAAAGACATGTGACCAAGATAGGGGAAAAGGATGAAACAGAAGAGTAAGAATATCAAGACTACAAACAAAATAATTTTATTGTTTTTAATTCATAAATTTGACAATCCAGAGAATTAAACTATATAATCACATTCATTGATAATTTTGCTCATAATCACCTGTTTATTAGTTAAACTGATTTGGGAAGTTTGGGAACAAGCATATGTGCTAACAATTACAGTCAGAATTAATTAACAAATCTAAGCACTGATATTTATTGAAATCTAAGCACTAAGATACATTGAGTATATCTAGCATATTCAGAGTGTGTTCAGCTACTGGTAATAAGGCATCACGTCACTACCAAGTATTCTATATAGTTATTGCTTATTTAACAACTAATATGAAAAATGCAGCAAGAATGAAAGAATTATTAGTGCATCTGTGTTCCAGTATAACTCTGATTCCACACATATTTTTCAAAGCCCAATTTAAAAACACTCTTCAAATAATGTGGGAGTATGTTGAATCCCATTTGAAACATCTCTGCTAATGAAGCTCAAAGAGGGAAATGGGTTGAGTCATTAAAAGTTAGAGAGAAAAGGTAAAATCTGACTACTTAGGCTGAAGTAGTCCATTAATAGGTTTCTTCAGAACACAGAAGTTTTGGCTTTAAAAATAAAACTCTTAACAATCCTAACACAAATCTAAACATAAAATACAGAGCACAGGCTAACACAGCCTATATTATCAGATAGCAAAAGCAGGACTTCCTTTTGTTACTGTTTTGTTTTGCTATTTTAGGTTGATGAACATATTTTCTGTGTTTAATTGCTGTGTCTGTGGTTTGTTTGTTGAGATCAGGGAAAGGAGAATAATTATGGTGGAATGCGGTCATTAAGGTCAGCTCAAGCAGGACAGCAATGGGATCTGAACAGCTCCAGTGTCGGGAGGACAATGTAGCTAGTGAGCGCAATCAAACTCGTACCTTAGTCAAGCCCAGAGTCATTTTTCCTGAAGTGGAAAAAATTTCACAAATAACAATACATTTCAACATTCTTTGTTTATTTGAATAGAAAACATATTACTATGTCATAGACACCAACACCTTCAGCAGAAATATGAAGGTTTGTTTTTACAATTAAAGATGTATGAGACTGCATGTTGCTTCTTCTTTTGAACGTACTGATTTTTGATGACAAGATCTGCCTTCCTGTAAGTCTGATGAGAGTCTAGGCACTATCAGGGGTAGGTAGTTCATAAATATTTCAGTGATCTCCCTGGCCCTCCAATTATTAGCACTGTATGAAAAGGAAATATTAATGCCTAGAGTTCTCTCAGAGACCCCCAAGAAGCAATACTTCTTCCAGAGAAGTGTGTCTGCCTCTATAATGGAGCTTCATATGCCATTGTTCAACGCAGAAAAGATTGTGAAGATGCTGAAAGGGAGCAGTAACCATTGCTTGCACATTCCCTATTCAAGGAAGATAGATCGACAGGGCACATAAGGACAGTCTTGCAGCAGACATCATCCATGCTGTCTGGTGGTTCTTAATTACTCTGAGAGAAAAAGCAGCAAATCGCTCATTTTAGGGTTGATTAGCTAAATATGCTTACATTTTCTTTTCTGATTTCAGTGTCCAAAGGTTTAAGCAAACCCAGTCTCAAAGCAGCCAATGACCATCCCAAGTATATTCTCCTTTAATGTTCTCTAAATAAGCAAGTATGCAGTTTTTGCACATGTGTTTATAAACATATATAACTCACATAAATCAGCAGTTCTCAATCTGTCAGTCTTGACCTGTTTAGGGGTTACATATCAAATATCCTATATATCAGATATTTACATTACAATTCATAACAATAGCAAAATTACAGTTATGAAGTAGCAAAGAAATAATTTTATGGTTGGAGGTCACCACAACTGTATTAAAGGGTCACAGCATTAGGAGAAGCAGTGATATAAATGATTCATCCTGCTCAGTGGTCTGCACTATGCTGTTTTTGTTCAAATGCTGCCTCTGAGAACTGCCTAGGTTGATACTTGGATTGAGCTGTCTGTCTTGCTTGCTGACAGCAAAGCAGACTAACTTCATTAAAAACTATATAGACATTATATTTCTTATATTTTTTGGTTGTGTGTAAATCCTTTAATGACTGAGCCATCTCTCGAGCCTGTGAACATTATGCTTCTAAACCAGGAAACTCTTCTGTTGAACACATGGCCACACACAAAAATCCTGAAACAAATAAAAAATGAGAAACGGCATCAGCTGCACTCTGTCAGTCCCCCTGAAATGAAGCACAGATAACTAAAGCATTTCAGTTCTAGAAAACCTAGACTATTTCCCCTCTCGGGGACCTCACCCACAAGACTTAAGATTGCCATGGACAGAGCCCTATGTAGAAAAAGTGCACAAACTTTGATTGTTCTACATCCTCTATCAACCCCACTGTATGTATTAGTTCCAATTTTTTTTCTCTATGCACCTGTGGATGGATATTTGACCTTGTTTGGTTTTTCCTTATTATCATAATGACTTGTGCCATGTAAAAAACTATTGTTTATGTCATTCTGTGTATGATACTAGAATGAAGTCATGACAGAAATAGCAGCAACATCCAGAGAAATACATTACGGGTATTTAACTATAGATTCAGCTAGCATGGTTTTTCTCTTAAAATATCAACCCTAACCTATTTTAGAAGCCTCAATATTATTACATTGTCCATTATTCTAAGTAAATACTGTAAATCAGTTTGTTTACAGTTGTTTCATTAACTTTTGCTGGAGAGATAGGAAAAAATGTCTACTAATCCCAGATAGGTACTAACAATGAACCAAAGCACAGTTTCACAATTTTCCAACTCAGTGACACCAAAGAGTTTATTGAGGTTTTTCATAGTGCATAGGTGAAGGGCAGTTACCTGTTAGAGCAGGAATGATTTTCAAAACAGCTTCATCTAGACCACCACAGATGATGACCTCCTGGGAGCTGCATCAGAGTCCTACTTTTTTTTTTCTTTTTTTTTTTTTCTGCTTTTCTTTATTTATTTTTTTTGAATTTATTTTATTTTATTGTACAATATAATTCAACTTTACATATCAGCCATAGATTCCCCCGTTCTCCCCCCTCCCGCGCCCCCTCCCCCCCGGCCCACCCCCCATTTCCATCTCCTCCAGGGCAAAGACTCCCCCGAGGATTGAGATCAACCTGGTGGACTCAGCCCAGGCAGGTCTAGTCCCCTCCTCCCAGGCTGAGCCAAGGGTCTCTACTAAGCCCCAGGTTTCAAACAGCCAATTCATGCACTGAGCACAGGACCAGGTCCAACTGCCTGGATGCCTCCCAAACAGATCAAGCCAATCAACTGTCTCACCCATTCAAAGGGCCTGATCCAGTTGGAGGCCCCTCAGCCATTGGTTCACAGTTCATGTGTTTCCATTCGTTTGGCCACTTGTCCCTGTATTCCATCCATCCCTGGTCCCAACAACTCTTGCTCATATAAACCCTCCTCCTTCTCGCCAACTGGACTCCCGGAGCTCCACCCGGGGCCTGACCTTGGGGGAGCGGGAGATCTCAACTGGATCAAGAACAGAGAGGGAACACAAGGAATGTTCATGATAAATGAAGACCACATGAGAATAGGAAGAAGAAAAGTGCTAGAGAGGCCCACAGAAATCCACAAAGATGCCCCACAATAGACTGCAGGCAATAGTCAAGAAATAGACCGATCTGACCTACCCTGGTGATAGGATGGCCAAACACCCTAATTGTCGTGCTAGAAACCCCATCCAGTTACTGAGGGAACTGGATGCAGATATCCACGGTCAGAGTCCTACTTTTAACTTACCTTTTACTCCTTACAGACTCTAGAATCTCAGGATCACTTTCATCTGGAGACAGAGAGTTACAATAGCTGGAATCTCAGATGAGGATCTCCTGCCCTGCCCTTCCACTGTCCACTTGGAAGTGTCAGTATATTTGTTAAAGTTACCACAGACCTAACTACTGATGTATTATTGTGCTCTGGTTGCCATAGCTACCAGGGCCCAAGTCCAAGATGGCATCATACCATGCTTAAAGGAAAAAGAATTTTGTGCAACTGCAGTGTATGTGGTTGACTATTTCAGACACGCAGTTTTAGTTTTCTCCATCTAAGTTTACTCCTAGTCCATATATACCTTCCCTTCCTTGCAGATAGACAGCTAGCTAGGTAGGGATTAGTAACTTTAGATGGCATTAAGGATGAACCCTGCCCTAAGAAAACAAATTCTGACCCTGGGTATCAATATGGCCTGCTGACCTTCTCCAAAGGTTGGAATATTACATACTCGTCACTTAAGAGTTAATTCAGGAGGGCTGTCAATCATCAAACCATGCTTTGTTAATTTTGATACACTTAAAGCCATGCTAAGGAGATGGAAGTAATAATAATCTCTATAGAGGTAAGATATTTGTATTTTCAAAAGCCTCTTTCTTGGTGCAGTTGCTTACGGAGCTGACACCACACAGCTCTGGTAAGCCAGTCCACTTTTATGAGCTACTCAAAAATGTATAACCTTTTCATTTTCTTCTAGATTTTCTTAGTCTTTTTCTCCTAAGTTACCTCTACAGCTTCTGCTTCACACATGTGACTACTTACAAATAGCATGGTCTTCTCTCTTTTCCATCTTCCTCCTCTGGATAGCTGCTGAAATTCACAGCTTGCCTGCCCTTTTGTTTTTCTCTTAAACTCTAGTAAAATTGTCTTCAAGATTCTTTCCAAGTCCATTTAATTGTTTTATTAACAAGACTAAAAAAAAAATCAAACAAAAAAAAACCCATGAAATGAAACCCTAGTTTTCCTGGTAGTACATGGTACCACAGGTATGACCACCCAAAAATTTTCCTGATAATATATGGTACCTGGTATGAAGCTCCCAAACTTTCTGATAATGTGTGGAAACCATGAAAGGATCCTAATAAATCTCTCCTGAAGACAGAAGAGGTGACTGTATTACAGGGCACCCATAAGCACACCCAGCAGTTACTCCTGGGCTAATATTTCTTTGCAGGGTTTTCCAAGCTTTATCTCTGTCTCACCTCAGGTTGATAAGCCCCTTAAAGTTGACACTCTGCCTTCTAAGGAGAATATCTGCTCTCTCAAGCCCCTTCCTCTTACAATAAAGTCCTTCTTATTTCAAGCTATTCCCCTTCCTCCTTCTATGTTATCTTTTTGTGTATGGTCCACTGAGTGTGCGGGTGATATCAGTACCTACATCAGTGAAAATCTTGACACTTCCTGCTCCAGCAGTCATTACTTCCACTAGCTTCTTGGGGAATAGTGGGGCCTCATGAGACCCTCTCTCATCCCTAATGAAATGTTGGTGGGATAAATTTTGTGCAGATCATGTGCAGATAGCTATAAATATATTGTTCATGAATGTGGAGGATGTGTCATGTCCAGGAGACAAGATGACATCTTTTTGCAACACATCCATCCATATTCTGGCCCTTACATTCTTTCCAACTTTTCTTTCCAAGTGATCCCAGTGCCTTCAAGGAGATACTGTAGATGTCCCATTTAATACTGAGCACCGTCATCACTCTTGACACATTGGCCAGTTTTGTAATTCTGCATTAACCAGTACCCACTGCAATAGGGCGTTTCTCTGATGGCTGCTCAGGATAGTACTAATTCATGCAAATAAACATGAGTGGCTAGGAGCTGGAGAGTTTGCTCAGTAGTTAGAGCACACACTGCTTTCATAGAGGACTCAAGTTCTGTTTCCAGTATCCTTGTCAGCCATGGCACAACAGCCTGAAATTCCAGATTCAGGGGATTGAATGCCCATTTCTGGCCCCCACAGGCACCTGAACTCATGTGCAAATATCCATCTTACATATATAATTAAAAATAAAATGAAACATTTTAAATATAATTTTCAAAATTTAAGTATTTAGAAGGGAGTTGGACAACATGACTATTTAGCAGAACAATAAAAGTAGGTTCTCTCTTATATCTCTGATCTTCCCAGCCATGAGCACTTAGCCGGGTCTATAAAAACAGGATTTCTTTCTTTCTTATGGAGTGATTGATCTTCAAGTTTAATCAGAAAATGATTGGTTACCTCCACAATATTCATTCCGTTGTTGTACCAGAAACCACATTTTTCCTAGCATGTTATTATTATAGCTCACAAGATTCTCAACTCAGTATAACTGTTGGTGATTTTTCTCTCCAATCAGCCTGAATAGCACTTTCTGGTAATATGAACACTAGCCCATATCAAAGGAGTTTCCAGTTCCAGCTTGATTTCTCTGTCCTTTGTCCAAAGTATGTGGTGTCTTCAGCAACAGAGTCTAAACATCAATTTTCAGTCAACAAAAGTCTGTTATTTTGGAAGACTCTGGGACAACTCATAGGAGGCACCCTACACCTAACATTGAGATTTTCATTTAATGGTCCATAGCTTCTGGGAGGAGTATTGTCCACACATGGAGAGAATTTCTGCTCAAACTCCTCCTTTTTCTTTTAGATTATATTTTTTGCAAATTTATAAAATAATAGCTTTCCTGTTTTGTTCATATTTCCTTAATTTGGATTATCCCTTCCTCTTCTCCATTCCCCTCCCCTGCCCTTCTCCTCCTTCCCTGCTTAGAATTTTCTACACTTACTATCCGCTACTCCATATTCAAGTCTGATGTGTTCTCTACACCCTTTCTGTTAAGGCCTCTGTCTCTGACCTCAATGACCAATTTCTATTACTGGCCTTTACTGGAACTCAAAGTCAGACATACTATTCTAAGAATTCATAACAGGACCTCATGTGGTATTTAAATACCAGCATCTGTATTTCAGGTTACCTATTCAATTTATGTTCCAGTTTCATCCAACTTTCTATACAACTATATTTAATATAAATACAGTTGAATACAACTTTATTTAATATAAGTGCCATATTTTCATTGTCTATACATGCATGGATGGACATTTAGGCTTATTCCATTTCCTTACATAGTAAATACTGCTGCATACAACATGAATTTAGAAGTGTCTCTGAATTAGAGTACAGTTACTGCCTAATATCCAGGAATGGTAAAGATGTTTCATACAGCAATTCTTTTTTTAATTTTATTTTATAATTTAATTTAATTTTACATATCAGCCATGGATTCCCCCTCCCGCTCCCGCCCCTCCCCCCCCAACCCCCCCACCCCCGCCTTCCCCCCACCCCACCCCCCATTCCCATCTCCTCCACGGCAAAGACTCCCCTGAGGATTGAGTTCAACTTGGTAGATTCAGTCCAGGCAGGTCCAGTCCCCTCCTCCCAGGCTGAGCCAAATGTCCCTGTATAAGCCCCAGGTTCCAAACAGCCAGCACATGCACTAAGGACAGGTCCCGGTCCCACTGCCTGGATGCCTCCCAAACAGATCAAGCTAATCAACTGTCTCACTTATTCAGAGGGCCTGATCCAGTTGGGGGCCCCTCAGCCGTTGGTTCATATTTCATGTGTTTCCATTCGTTTGGCTATTTGTCCCTGTGCTTTTTCCAACCTTGGTCTCAACAGTTCTCGCTCATATAAACCCTCCTCTTTCTCACCAATTGGACTCCTGGAGCTCCACCTGGGGCCTGGCTGTGGATCTCTGCATCCGGTTCCCTCAGTCATTGGATGAGGTTTCTAGCAGGACAATTAGGGTGTTTGGCCATCCTGTCACCAGAGTAGGTCATTTCGGGCTGTCTCTCGACCATTGCCAGTAGTCTATTGTGGAGGTATCCTTGTGGATTTCTGTGGACCTCTCTAGCACCCTGCTTCTTCCTATCCTCATGTGGTCTCCAGCAATTCTATTTGTAGCTTTGAAAGTAATTTCCACACTAATTTCCACAGTAGCTGTAACAGTTTACACTCCTACTAACAGTAAAGAGAGGTTCATCTTTCCCCACATCCTTGCCAGCATTTGCTGATTTGTTTTTATCTGGTTGCTGTTTTATACTGGTCATTCTGATGGGGTAAGATGAAATCTCAAAGTATTTGTAATTTACGTTTTCCTGTGGCTAAGGATACTGAACACTTTGGGGGGCGGGGTACTGAATAATTTTGTTTTGTTTTGTTTTGTTTTATTTTACTTTCTTAAGAAATTTTCTACTCACTCCTCATGCTATCCACAGACCCCCCTCCTCCCTCCTCCCAACCCCCAGCTGAATAATTTTTAAAGTATGCTTAGTCATTTGTGTTTCTTCTTTTGAAAACTATGCATTCAGTTCCATAGACCATTTTTAAATTAGGTTGTTTGTTTTCCTGATGATTAGCTTTTTGAGAACTTTGTATATCTATACTAATAATTTGTCAGATGCATAGTTGGTAAAGATTTCTCCTATTCTGTAGACTCCATATTTGCTATATTAACAGTATCCTTTGCTGTATAGAACTTTTGAAGCAAGATAAATAGATATAGATGATATAGATGTAGATTCAGATATATAGATATATCAAATGTATGAACTGACATATATATGTGTATATGTATATATATATGTATATATATATTTGTTTGTTTGTTTGTTTTTACATCCAAACTTCAGTTTCTCCACTGTCCTCTCCTCCCAGTTCCTCCCAGTCACATCTTCATAGATATCAACTAGCCATGGAATATCAAGTTGCAATGAGACTAGGCACCTCCTCTCCTTTCATAGCTGGATGAGGCAACCCGGTAGGAGGAAAGGGTTCCAAAAGCAGGCATCAGAATTAGAGACAGCCTCCATTCCCACTGTTTGGAATCCCACAAGAAAACTAAGCTATGTAACCTTAACATATATGCAGAAGGCCTAGGTCAGTCCTTTGCAGGCTCCCTACTGGTAGGTTCAGTCTCTGTGAGCCACTATGATCCCAAGTTAGTTGATTCTATGGGTTTTCTTGTGGTGTCCTTGACCCCTCTGGCTTCAACAAGCCTTCCACCCCTCTTCTACAGGATTCCCCACCCTCCACTTAATGTTTGGCTGTGCGTCTTTGCATCTGTTTACATAAGCTGCTGGATGGAGCCTCTCTGATGACAATTGAGCTAGGCACCAATCTGTGAGTATAGCAAAATATCATTAGACATCATTTTATTGACTTTATTTTTTTTTCAGTTGTCTTTTGTTCTGTCCCAGGTCTCTGGGTTGTCCAGCCTTTATGAGTTCCCTCTCATGGCATGGTTCTCTTTTTTAATTCAATCAAGGACTAGGGGATGGACCCTCAGACACATCAGCACCTAGTTGGTTCAGACAGTGCCTATCTTAGTTAGATTTTTCTATTGCTATTATGAAACACCATGACCAAAAAGCAAGGTGGGGAAGAAAGTGTTTATTTTGTCTTACACTTCCATATCACTGCTCATCATCAAAAGAATGACATGATTCCAGATGGCAGTCCAGACCAGGGGCATCCATATGACCTTTGGTAGTAACATGGGCCATGGATGTGACACAGACCCCTGCTGCTGCATGGCCACAGACCCAGACACAGCCTTCAGCAGCAGGATAGGCTGGTACTTCATCATGGCTTCAGGTGCCTTCAAAGGCTATTCACATCAGGCTGTTCCTCTCCACCCTTGTGTCTCCAGAAATGCCTCCCTTCATCGTGCTCAAACTGTTCTGCTTCTCTTTCTCTCCCATCTCTCCACCCCATACTTGCACATCTTAGTGTCTCATGCTGCAGGCAAGCCATGCATTGGGCAGGATCTCTGGGTGTCTTCAAGTGTTTGTCCAACCCAAAGCTTCCAAAGGAAATAAATTTCTGGCTAAAGTTATATGCAGCATTGTAAAGCTGTAGTTCAACATAGTTGTCCAGTCTCATGGTGGAACTGCACCACAACCAACTAGAAAGATTAACAAATAGACCAACGATGGGAAATAAACACAACAGGACATAGTCACTCATTTGTGGGTCTCCATTCTTCAGGTACTGCTCTTCTTCCTGAGCTAGGATGCAGCTCTGGGAGTCACAGCAACTCCTACAGTGGTCGGTTTTCTCAGAGGAAGAAGGCATAGGCCCACTAGCACTTGTGTTTGTTAGTGGCTCAGTTGGTGGGTGAGCAGTGCAATTCACCTTTTCCCAAGGAGCAAGAACAGCCACCGACTTAGTGTCTCCTGTTCCGCCTCATTTCACAAAACACAAACATCTCATCTTCCATTTCTCCACCACCTATTTGCTCACTTCTTTCTCTACTGTCACTCCACTGTGTGCTAACTCCCTTCTCATGGCTTCCAGACAGGCATGGACCAAGGTGTTGTCTTTGCACTTCCCTGTGTGCTCAGGCCCAGCTGGGGCCTGGCCTGATCTCATGTTGTCTCGGCATTTTCAGGCATAGCCGGACCTTTTGTGGACCCTGGCCAGTCCACTGTGTTGTCTGGCTGCTTTCCAGCTTCCAGGATTTATTCCTTGATAATCCCAGTCATGGTGCCTGCCATATGACAGCACCATTTTTTTTGGACATTTGTGGTAATATTGTGTTCCCCAAAATATTGTGCATCCTAATAAACTTATCTGGGGTCAGAGAACAGAATAGCCACTAGATACAGAGGCCAGAAAATGGTGGCACACATACCTTTAATCCTAGCATTTCGAAGACAGAGATCCGGATCTCTGTGAGTTCAAAGCCATACTGGAAACGGCCAGGCATGGTGACTCATGCCTTTAATCCCAGGAAGTGATGGCAGGAAGCAGAAAGGTATTTAAGGCATGAGGATGGGGAACTAGAGCTTGGTTAAGTTTTTAGGCTTTTGAGCAGCACAGTTCAGCTGAGAGGCATCCAGTCTGAGGAAAAAAGGATCAGCTGAGGAATTGGCAAGGTGAGGTGGCTGTGGCTTGTTCTGCTTTTCTGATCTTCCAGCATTCACCCCAATACCAGGCTCCAGATTTGTTTTTTTTAATAAGACCTGTTAAGATTTATGCTGCAGACATTCTCACAGCCTCCTCCAAGGTCCTCCTTCAGTCCCTTCTCACTAGGCCAGAGGAGAGGTGCCGGAACAGTCACTCTCAGGAGAAATCGAGGCTATGGCTGAGGCTACAGCTGCCACGAAAAGCCCAGAGCACGATGCTCGGGCTGTTGCAGCCACCAGTACCATCTTGACTCTTCTACACTCAAAATCCAACACTTCTTGTGCCAACAAATACCATCCTTCTATACCCCCATTATGTTTCATTTAATTTAATTTGCGTAGTATTGAAACAAATATTTCATATTTCTCCCAGATTCATATTTTTCTCCTTTACACCTGTGTGAATGGCAAGCATTTTTTATACTTCTCTGCCCTCATTCTTCTCTCCTCAACATTTTCCTATTGTATTTGCCAAACTTCAATATGCTGTAGAATTTACCTACTTATCCTATCTGCCATCTGTCTTCCCTGAGTTGAAAGGTCAAAAATACATTGAGAAGATCTTTTCATCTGTCTTGCTTCTTCTGTACCCAACACCTGGAAGAGATGCTGACACCTGGGAGGCATTCCACAAATATTTGTTGAATGAATGAATAAACACTCCCATATTCTTTCATTGAAATGGCACATGTTCTAGACAATAGTGTCACTCATTCATGTTTATTTTAAGCCCCTGTCCTTACAGGCCTCTATTATGCTGTGTGTTGAGGGATCTGGAGTCTATAAACGACACTTCCAGCATCTCTTACCAGCTGGCTCCCTGTCAGCACACTGTTAATGTGTTCTGATAGGAATTTGTATTGTGAAACACTGTTCATCTTGCTTCCAGTGTGCGAGAGTTTTCAGTGGTGACAGAAGCAGCTGCAGCAGAGAGAGAACAAAGGTTTCTGCAGCACAGCCACCGTGACAACACTGACAGTAGGCCATCAGTTCATCAGCAGGTGTGACACTCAGGCTGTGACACCCCTGTCCAGCCCGTCACAGCAAGCAAGGTTTGGGCCTCGGTTTCTCTCTCTCTCTCTTCATCACTCCCTTCCTCTCTCCCCTCCCTTCCTCTCTCCCCCTCCCTTCCTCTCTCCCCCTCCCTTCCTCTCTCCCCCTCCCTTATTCCTCCCATCTTCTCTCTCTCCCTCCATATGCACTACTAAACATTGCCTGCGTTTTGTTCATCCAATATTTGAGTAACCAACTACTGCCATCAAATTTCTTCTAACATTGATCATGATAGTACAGGTTGTAAGCCTAGCACTTGTGAGGCAGAGGCAGTGAAAACAAGACTTCAAGGTCATTCTTTGCTACATAGATAGTTCAAGGCCAGCCTGGGCTATAGAACATACTGTCCCAAAATAAACAAATGAAAGAATCTCTTCTAAATACTTAGAACATTCTCTTGATACTATCTTAATTAATAACATATTACTAAACCTTATTCTTTTTCTTTCCACTTCAGGTTTTATTTTGCTTCTTGCATGGTCTTCAGTTCATTTTCCATAGGAGCTGAGATGTGGTCCACACAATCAATAAAATGGTATTTCAACCTTAACAAATATTCATAACCATGGGAAATGACATAGCACGTTATTATAGGGCAATGATGGTATAGATCTGGACATGTTTCAGTTATGTCCAGAAGATCATCCAAAGTGATTATTGAAGGCCAGCATAAAACAAAAAGCAACTTGTTTAAAATTCCTGATTCCATAAGAAACTCATTCTGAGATACTCCAATTAAAAGGCTGTAATTTCCACTAGGGTATGGGATGTGTTCAGAGAAAGCTGAAGAACATTAAATGGTCTTAATATCTAGTTACAATTTTGCCCTTCACCTTAGCTTTCAAAGCCAAACTTGATTTCAGTTTTCTGTCACATCATTTCATAGTCAGCTTAACCTTATTCTTAATCTAATGTGTGTTTAGATATTGTAGTTTAATTCTAATTTATTAAAATTGCTTTTATAATGAGATTTTCTTATAGTTAATATTCAGTGTTGTATATCACTATACTTTCCTTATCTAATTTCTTTTTCCCCTTTTATTGAAAATAGATTTCTTTCGCAGATGATACATCCTAATTAAAGTTTCCTTTCCCTAGAGTCTTCCCAGTTCCTCTCTACAACCTCTCCCATCCAGATCCACTCCGTTTCTGTCTCTCATTGGATAAGAACAGGCTTCTAAAAGATAACAACAACAACAAAACATAACAAAATAAAATAAGATAACAAAGCCCATTATTTTGAAGTTGGTCAAGATTAGCAGAAGGAAAAGAGCCCAAGAGAAGGCACAAGAATTAGAGACCCACTCTTTCACACAGGAAGTATACTAGAATTCAGCAGGGAATCCACCCAGTCTTGGCTTTTCTCTATAGGCAGAGCTTCAATTACTGTTTTAATCTTGTAATGTGTAATCTTGTAATGTGTTGTTTATATCTTCTTGATTTAATTTTTATAGTTCATATTTATTTAAAAATTCCCATGTTTCTTCTAGATTTTTCAGCTTTTGTAGTATAGGTTTTCAAAGTATAACCTAAAGATTCTTATGAGTCCATTGGAGTCTACAGTAAACTCACCTTTTCCACCTCAAATTTTGACAATTGGAACATTTTCTTACTTTTCTTTGGTTAGTTTGGCTAAGAGTTTGTAATCTCATTTGTCTTTTTAAAATAGCCAATTCTTTGATTGAGTCTATGTACATAATTTTAAATATATCATTCACTAATTTCTTCCCCAATCATCATTATTTCCTGGCCATCTACTGCATTTAGGTTAACTTGTTTTTCTAGAATATTGTCTTTAGTAAAGATCTCTCTGTGTAGCTAGAGTTTTCTCCAGTCCTGCCTGGCCCACGGTCAGGACAAATCTCTCTCACCCGCCAGTCCCACAGCTGCTAACACCCAAACAAGTAAACACACAGAGACTTATATTATTTATAATCTGTATGGCCATGGCAGGCTTCTTGCTAACTGTTCTTATATCTTAAATCAACCCATTTCTATTAATCTATAAGTTGCCACATGGCTCGTGGCTTACCAGTATCTTAAAATCTTCTCATGGCGGCTGCTGGCAGCATCTCTCTGCCTCAGCCTTCCACTTCTCAGAATTCTCTTCTCTGCTTGTCCCACCTATACTTCCTGCCTGGCTACTGGCCAATCAACATTTTATTTATACAGAGTGATATCCACAGCATCTCTGATTTTTTATGTAAGCATAAATTTTCCTTTTAGAACAATGCTAACTATATTCTAGAGATTATGATAAGATGCAGTATTATTTTCATTTGATTGTAGACATTTTAAATTTCTTCATATTTTCAATGAGTCACACTGTTCATTAAAATATTTATTGTTCTGACTCTGGTGTTTGTATAGCTGCTTTTCAATCTAGTTAGTTCTGCATCTTTTTAAAATTGTGTGTTCAGGTTATTTGCATTTAAGGTTATGATTGAGAGAGGTTTGCTGTATAAATGTATTGAAAAAGGGTCTCCCTCTGTAGCCCTGGTTGTCCTAGGACTATCTATGTGGACAAGGCTGGCCTGGAGTCACACAGATCCTCCCAGGTGCTGATATTAAACCACATCTGATCAGTTTGACTTTTGTTGTTCTTTCTGTTGTTGCTGTATTGTCTGGCTGGATTATTGTTAGTTTCTTATTCCTCTATTAGTCCTATGTGCTTTATGTCTAAGTCATATGTGGTTCTCCTTCCTCCTCAGGGATCATTGGCCACTGGCCCATGTGGATAGAGGGAGCAGAAGTGGGGAACAGAGTTTGGACAGATGTGGATATGATGGAGATGACACTCTGGGAGATGACTTCAGTGAGACAACTCAATTTTATTCCAGAGTATATGGAATATATAGGTTTGGGGACAGTAGCTGAGGAAATCACCCAA
>CABHPP010125510.1:0-21128 GCA_902168425.1 Peromyscus attwateri | reverse complement strand
ACATCGTTTTATATTATCTTTTTAAGTGAATTGTACTTGGGAAAATTACATTTTATAATCTTAGATAAATAAAAAGTAGAACATATGTATTCAGATATTAAACCACATTTTACTTTATATTTTGTGCAAGAAGGAAAGCAGGGTAGACATAAATACCTTCCTAACCGACCCGGCTGTAGATTTCACACAGATAGTGTAGTTGGTGCTCACAGTCTACCAAATAAGATAAACTTAGAGGCGTTCATTGTTGTTGTTTGTTTTTAGCTTTGTTCTGTTTGTGTTGTTTGAAACAGGGTCTCACTCTGTAGACCAGGCAGGCCTCAAACTCACAGAGATCCACCTAACTCTGCCTCCCGAGTTAAACTTAGGTTCTTCAAACACCAAGAGTAGTGGTGTTTGACTGTAACCTCAGCACTCAAAAGAAGTGGAGGAAAGAGGGAGGTACATTCAAGCCAATCTGTGTTCAGATCCTGTCTCAGACAACAGCAAGTAACTGAAGACTCCATTTCCACATTTAAAAGAGTTTGATGTGAAAGCTCATAGCAGTAATCTAGGAACAATGCAACAATGAAGGTACTGTAACATAATTGTTAATAAATTTCTTAAAGATGTATTTTATAATCTTATGCATATGGGCCTGAGCATATGTGTGCACATCATATGTGTACAGTGCCCAAGGAAGTCAGAAGAGGGCATCAGATTCTCTGGAACAGGTGTTACAGGCAGCTGAGGTACCATGTAAATGCTAGAAACTGAACTTGACTCTCTGCAAGAACAGCAAATATAAATACATTTTTAATGACAAGGTTATAATCAAGTATGAGAGCCTGTAATCTCAGTTCTTGGGGAACAAAGGGATAGGGGGATTGAGAGTTCAAGGCCAGTATGGTTCACATACTAAGATCCTGTCTCAAAGCAAACCAGAAACAAAAACTCCAGGCACGGCAATCGAGAGGCTGCTGCTGGAAAATTCCTACAAAGAGGAGGCTGTATTTGTGCTGGTAGAAGTCATTATTGGATTTCAATTTCTCAGTTAATGCTCGTTCAGTTAATTTGCTGCTGCTTCTGTGCTGTGTATAAGTAACCTTTTATTTTGTTTTACTTTGTTTTGGTTTTTCTAGACAGGCTTTCTCTGTGTAACAACCCTGGCTGTCCTGGAACTTGCTTTGTATTTTGTAGACTTGGCTGACCGTGAATTCACAGAGATCTGCCTGCCTCTGCGTCCTGGATGCTGGGATTAAAGATATGCGCCACCACACCTGGGTATAAGTAACTTTAAAAATTAACACTTTGTAAATTGATTTGCTACCATTTTCATTTAATTTTGTTTCCTTATTTATTTAAAGATAATGAGATTTAAAAACTCTGTCTCAGACGGGCAGTGGTGGCACACACCTTTAATCCCAGCACTCGGGAGGCAGAGGCAGGCGGATCTCTGTGAGTTCGAGGCCAACCTGGTCTACAGAGCGAGATCCAGGACAGGCTCCAAAACTACACAGAGAAACCCTGTCTCGAAAAAATAAACAAACAAACAAACAAACAAACAAAAAACTGTGCCTCATAAAGCGATCCCTGGTTGCTTTAAACTTACTAAAAATACTTAAGACAAGAATAAACATTTTCAGAGAATTTTGAGTGTGCTTCTTAAAATGTTTAATTCCTATTGCTTAAGATGGCGCCCTTCTCATAGCGGTTTGTCGTGGCAAAGTGAGCGAGGGTCTGGACTTCTCAGATGATAATGCCCGTGCTGTCATAACAGTAGGAATTCCTTTTCCAAATGTGAAAGATCTTCAGGTAAGTCTTAAGAGCCTTGAGGAGCTCTATCTGTGCGCTTTGTGTAAATTAACTGTTGGTTTTTCTTGAATCCTCAAATACTAAATCCCTGGATAACTGAATGAATGAGAGTATTTTAGGAGGAAATGTTTATTTTTAGCATATCATTTTGTTCAACAAAAGTGGTTTTGAAAGTGTGGCCTCTGATCGGGAGCAGCAGTATCACCTGGGAACTTGATAAACACACAGCAATTTTTTTCTGGGCTCAATCAGGATTTTCTGAGTCAGGAGCAGTGCTGTAGAAGTCCACAATTTGTGTTTTATCAAAGTTCTTAGCAAGATACTCACAGGGTCCTTTCTTTATCTAGTTCTCTAGTGCCCTGACTTGTAGATCTCATGGTTTTAGCCGCCCCAAATTCCTTCCAGTCTCTTCCACTTGAGCTCAGTAGGACCAATGCATTGAGCTTGTACTTGAGTGGTATGTGCTGTAGGAAGAAAACTGCTCCGAAGGAAGCTGAGAACAGTGAGTTCACTGAACGATCCCAGATCTCCTGACAAGGCTTGTGTTGTTTGGTGAAGGGATGGGACAAGGACTCAGCACAGAGATGTGTTTGGACCACAGGAACAAAGGGCAAGGAATAAGAGGCGAAGACGGAGGGAGAGGAACAAGGGAGAGGGGAGGAATATTCGCCCCAGAGGAACAGAGGACTGCCTCTGGATAGAGAAGAGACAGCCTTGGTCCATAGGAAAAGGCACTTCATAAAAGGAAAGGAGGAAACCCCGTTATAATGGGTTGATTTGTTTTCATTGGGCATGTTAATTAGAGTAGCCAAAAGAAGCTGAATCTACCAGGCTGGGCTGACTCCCCAGGGGAGACCTTGCCTTGGAGGAGGTGGGAATGGGGGGGGGGATTAGGGGGGAGGACTGGGGGATGGGAGGAGGGAGGACAGGGGAATCCGAGGCTGATATGTAAAATTAAATTAATTATAAAATATACATATATATGTATGTATGTATGTATGTATATGACTTTTTGTTGCTGGACTTCAAAAGATGGACCTTGGTAGTCATCCTCAGGAGTAGGAAGTGGCCAAATAAGGGAATAGACTTTGGTGGGTAGCTTTGGGGATGTAATCTAACAGTTTCTAGCAAGGGGAGAAGGGTAAAGACAAACCTGCTGTTGCCGTGTGTGCCGTGCTCAGGCCTGCTAGGGCCCTTCATTTGGCATTGACGCCTTGAACACGTTTGCTCTATTTTGCTCAAATTTTACTGTTGCTCCAAATAGAAGAGGCATTCCTAAAGCAGTTATTCCATCTAGATCACCATTCTTAACCTGTGGGTCATGACCCCTTTGGCAAACCTCTGTCTCCAAAAGTATTTACATTACAATTCTTAACAGTAGGAAAATTACAGTTATGAAGTAGTATTACATTATGAAAATAATTTCATGGTTGGGGGTCACCACAGCATGAGGAACTGTATTGAAGGGTCACAGCATTAGGAAGATTGGGAACCACTGGTCTAGACGAAAGAAAGTTTTGTTTCATTATCAGTGTTGGCTTCCTAAGCTTTATTCTGTTTATTCATCGTAGTAAGTGCTAAGAGGATGTGTTAGGCTTCTCCCAAGAAACAGAACCAAGTGAAAAAAAGAATGTGCATGTGAGTGTTTGTGTGTGTACGCACTCATATGCTTGCATGTGTCTATATTCATTCAGTTACAGGAGCTAGCTGAAAAGTTCAACAAAGGCCAAATGCAAGCTGATTGCATGGCTCTGTTCAAGAAGCTGAAAGACTTAGAATCACAGGTGTTGATGATGTAACTCCGTCCAAGGTCAAAGGCCAACCATCTCCCCCCCCCACACACACACACACACACACACACACACACACACACACACACACACCAGGAAGGGCCCATGCAAGTTCCAGGGTCCAAAGGCCAATGAACTTGCAATCTGACAGCCAAAGGCAACAGTAACAGAAAAATGTGTCAGCTTCAGAGGGACAGCTAGAGAGTTTTCTTTGCCTTTACTTCTTTGTGGCCCACAGCCGAATGTCTTCCTCGCTGAATTTACTGACCCACAGACCAATATCTGGACATACGGTCAGACACCCAGAAGGAATGATTTCCTAGGCATCCCTCAGATTAGTCACGGGAGCATCCAGTTAGCACCACAGCTGGCTTAGCATCTCTCAGGGAGAGTTTTCTTTTGTTTCCCACAGGCATTTGAAGTGCTAGCAGTGAGAGAACAAGACTTGGCACATCCTAGCCACTGAGCTGGCCCACTAAGTTTACACCCAGGGTCCAGCCAATTAAGGTATCATGCCAAAAAGAGTCCTTTCGGTAGCATAGTTATTTTCATTGTTATTAGTATGTTAGTAAGCACTGTCAACTGTAGATGCTACTTTTAATTCTCTAGGGTAGAGCAGTTTGGGGGTAACATTAACAGTAAATAAACAATAGTTCTTTCATTAGCTCCTAAAGCTTCCAAAAACCTCTGAACTTCTGCAAAATTTCTACCTCCTTAGGAGGGTATGTCATCCAGAGACTCATGATCTAATCCTTCTAGAGTTTGCTGGCCTTGACAGCTTCTACTGTCTACAGCTACCAGTGCTACTTTTGCCAGCTTGCTAGGCTGTGTCTGCTATTCTGAAATGGCTGGCGTTGCCCAGACAACTGTTGTGGGGTGACGTGTGCTCTGGAACACCCGTGTTCCCCATCAACAGCTTTCAAGCTAAGTTCTGCAGAAGCACAGCTCCGCTGTTGGCCTGCCGTTGTGGCTGCCTATTGCTGTCCTGCAGACAGCCTGTTGTTTCTCCTCGGCCCTGTAGTGCAGTAGGAATGCGCTTGTGTTACAAGCACACAGCCTCTTTCATCTCATACACTACATCCTCTTCAAGCATCTTAAATCTATTTCCCCTTAAATGGATTCCTTCCATTTTTACTCATGCTCTTTCTAAGTCTCAGACCTTCACACACTCTTCAGAAGTGGAAAAGATGACAAACTTTTTGGCTAATACTAGGCTACACTGTGTATTATCCTCACAACGTAGTGAAGCCCCAGAGTATTCATGTCAGACTTATGATACTCATTACATTTAAGAAGAGAAAGTATCAAAAGGTACTTTATTCTCTCCCATAATTTTTAGTTAAAAAAAAAAAGGTTTCAAAAAATGCTGAACATGTATTTGTTATAACATGTATTAACATTATTCTTTGGTAGTTTCTCAAAAATTCTTAAAGTTAAAACATGTTTATATGAAAAAATCCTTTGTTTCTTTTTATTTTGTTCTACCTTCACTCCAGCAAATGTAACTCTGGACCTTGCTGCTACACAAAACTTGGGTGTTAATGCTTTCTTTCTGTTCATCGGTTTTCCCTCCGTCCCTCCCTCCTTCTGTCCCTTCCTTCCTTCCTTTTGGGTGTGGTATGGTGCATATGCACGTGTGAGTATATGCCCATGTCTGCATATGCAGAAGCCACAGAAGACATCAGGAGTCTTCTCTATTACTCTCCACCTTACTTTCTTGAGACAGGGTCTCTCACGGAGCCTGAAGCTCACTGTTGTGGCTTGCTGGCCCCAGAACTCTATGGATCCCCCTGTCTCCCTAGCATTTAGGTTTCAGGCATGTGTGCCCATGCCTGGCTTTTTGTGTGGGTGCTAAACATTTTAACTTAGGTCTTCTTGCTTGCATAGCAAATGCTTTTACCATCATCCCCCCAGCTCCAATAGTGTTTTCTTTTTCAGCAATAGCAGATTAAAGGAAAGTGTGTTTCACGTTGTCATATGTCTGGATCAGTCCTGTGTATAAATCTAAACCTTAGTGACTTGAAGCAGTAAGTATTTATTGTAGCTCACACATCTACGGAGTGTGGCTGGCCAGCACCAGTTCCTGAAAAATATTTATTTGTATACCACAATGGAGTGTAAAAGAAATACAAATTTTTCACAGTTTGGTGAAATCCAATTAAACTACTTGCTGTTTTAGGAAATGTTTAGCAAATCTAAAGTCATGAAAAGTTTGCCAGAAATATTTTCTTGTGTTTTTTTTTATATAAATTTTAAATTTAGGTGTATGATCCTTGGTGAATAGATTTTTATATCCAATACAAAATAAACATCCAACTTTCTTACATCAAAAGTGAGTCCTTTGTAGACAACAAATTGTGGTAGAATTTTTTTTTTCAATTCATCCTGCCAGTCTCTGTCCTTCAATTACAGAGTTTAACCCATTTGTATTTAATGTAGTTAATAGTGAGGAAGAACTTGCCATTGGCTATTTGTTTTCCGTGCCTTGTGCCTTTTGTTCTGTAGATCCTTCGCTCCTGCCCTTTTTGTGGTCAGTTGCTTTATAGTACATAGTACTCTAGAGGTTGGATGTCCTATATCCAAAGTGCTTGGGACCACAGGTATTCCATATTTGCAGACTTTACTGTGGTCATTCCTCATCTGAAAATCTGAAATGCTCTGAACACTGAAACTTCTCCGACTCCATATTAATCATCGTGTTTCAGACTTCAGGGATCCCAGCCTGTATTTTAATCCCTTCCTCCTTCCTTTTGTAGGGTTTAGTCGTTTTGTTAGTGTTTATGTTAAGAGTTATAATTACATGGAGATTCACCTGCCTCTGCCTCCCAGAGTGCCCGGATTAAAAGTATGTGCCACCACACCTGGCTATTACTTTTTAATTTGTTTTTTCTTCTAATTAAAATAGAATTACATCATCTCCTTCCTCCAACCCCTCAAATGCCTCCTCCATTCCCTTTTGAATTCTTTAATTATTATTGTTATGTGCAAGTAAGTATGCAAGTGTAACCTGAGTTTAGTATTACTTAAACCTGTTTTAGGACCGGCCACTTAGCATTGGATAATTTTCTTTCTTTCTTTCTTTCTTTCTTTCTTTCTTTCTTTCTTTCTTTCTTTCTTTCTTTCTTTCTTTCTTTCTTTCTTTCTCTTTTCTTTTCTTTTCTTTTCTTTTCTTTTAAGACAGAGTCTGAATATGTAGTCTTGGCAGGCCTAGAACTCTCTGTGTGACCAGGCTGCCCTCAAACTCAGAGATCTGCCTGCCTCTGCCTTCTGAGTGCCGGGATTAAAGACATGTGCCACCACCCAGGCCTCTATTCCTTCCTAAAGCACATAAACAATGTTTCATTCATTGTGTTCCTTCTGACTGTTTGTGTCTTATCATCTGCCAGATGGTTTACATTGGAGACCATGGCTAACCTGGGTCTTCTCAGGGTTCCATAGGCTGCATCTCAGCTGTAGTTTGGGATCCACTTCCAAGCTCCTTCAGGTGCATTGGCGGGATTCAGTGTCTTGTGGTTAGAGGACCGAGAGTCTTTAGAACTCAGGAGCCGCTTCAGTTTCTTGTCAGCTACTCCCGGTTGCTGCTGCCGAGCTGTCTTGGAGGTCCTCTCACAGCACGCGGTCTGTTTCTTCAAGCTCAAAAGGATGCTTCCTCGTGCCAGTCAACTCGGACGGGATATTTTAACTTTGAGATTAACTTCCCTTCCTCTGCCGTACAACGTCAGGAGAGTGGTGGTCCCATAACCCGTACTCCCGCTGTCTGCTTGTCTGCTCTCTCAAGAACAGAGAGATGAGACTCCCCACCTGTCGTCTTGGGGAGTGTTGCGGCACTCTTTTTCTATAAAAGGAAATAACAAAATAATTGATTCCCGAAAACGCATCCTCCAAAACTGCTTCAAATTGCTGGACTTTTAACTAGAACGTTATAATTTTGTAATACTGTTTGTCGTGCAGAAATGAATGGAAGCTATCTATGGGTGAGAACAGTTTCAATATTCTAATAAAATGACATAGATTAACCTCTGAATTGTTTTTTGTCTTTCATTTGAATTCACAGTTTTAAAAGTTGAGATTCGTGATTTGAATTCGTGATTTGAGTGAGGAAAAGAAGGCAATGACGTTAATTTTATGGTACTAATTTTTCTTAAGTTTAAGGAAGATTATGGAAGTAAAAATTTAAATACAGCTTAAAATACTGACCTAAGACTTTACAGTCTTGCTAGCAGAGCTTGGCTTTTAGAGAGACAGGAAAATGTATGTTAGAGCCAAAACTATGACTTCTTTGGCTGTGACCAGGATTTCCTCTTCCCACCTTGGGGACTAGAAAGTAGAGGTAGGAAAATTTCATTTTGGAGCCAAGTGTGACTTGTTTAGTTCAAGTCATAATTTATTACTCATTCTTCAGGGACCTGGAAATAAAGAAACCCACTATGAAATGTTGATAATGGGCCACTCTGAAGAGTGAACATTAAGCTAACTTTCCCAGTGAGGATTTTTTTTTTCATATCCACCTTCCCAGATGCTTCTGATCATTCTGTAAGAACATACTTAATTGTATAATAGTTTAAAAGAAAACTTTCTGCACGCTAGACTGAAGTACTTGAGGGCCATGAGAGGGAACCCAGGCTTTTCTATGAGTAGAGGTTGGTAGGAAAGCATAACTAAGAAAAACACTATTTTCTCTTAATGCAATTAAGTCACATATAACAAAGCCACCTTTTAAATGGGTATCTGAAACAAATTCATTGGCAAATTACAACTACAAAAGCTGCAGCATTAAAATTCAGTCACCCACATCTCAAATTGGTGATATAAACATAGATACCAGGTTACAACAAAGCTATTCAGATTATGAAAGTAGTCAGAATAAAGAAACAACCTTTTTCTTTTCCTAGCTAGAAGCAGTCCTGCAATGGATTCTGGGAGCACAGGACTACACCATCTCTAGCCCCTTTTCTCCTGCAGATCACAGTCTAGCAAAGGAATACTGACGTGACAGTAAAACCAGTCAGGGTTGTGCTGAAGGAAGTCATAGAGCTATGAGAATGGTATAGCAGATCTTTATGGGTCACAAAAGGCTTCCTGAGGAAGTGGTATTTAATGTGACACAGGAAAAAAGGTAAGAACACGTAGGTGAGCAGAATGGACAATAGTGTTCTCAAGGGAGAGCAGTTTCGAGGAATTGCAAGAAGCACAGATTTGGGGACCTGGGACATTAGCCTATGAACTCAGGCTGGGAGAGATATTTAGACGTTAAATCACGTAAGGCTCTGTATGCCAGTTTCAGGTTTGGGGATTTTATTCTGTGCTATGGGAAAGCAGGTCCTGGAACAGAGCCTAAGATCAGAGTGCAGAGGAGTTCTGATTGTAGTGTAGCATCTGATGGAGAAACCCACCTGGATCCAGCCCCCAATACCAACGTGTGCTTCCCTGGGGGGATGGCCGTGTATATAAACTTAAAACACTGTAATACTAAACTCAGTAACATTTAGGAATCCCGCAGTTTATAGTTGGAATGGTTGGAGGAAATACTTAGGCCAAATGAGTTCAGCTTCCATGACTTAAACCTTACTTTTCAGAACATCCTTTTCTAGCTAAAAATAAAAAAAAAAAAAGGGTAACTTGTTCAAAACTATTGAAAAGCAGTTTTAGCCAAAAATACTGAAAAGCAGTTTATAAATATATCTTAAATTAAAAAAAAATATTGGTTTAAGTAAGCAGCCTAAGTTGACCACTTGTATGTTTGCAATGGGCAGTAAAAACAAGAAAACAATACCCTTTGAAAGACAATGAATAAAAGAAAGATCCATACAATACATGATGAGTTGCTGCAGTTACTTCTCTCCCCTCCCCCTCCATGCTAGAAATTGAACCCAGGGATTGCACTTGTCAGGCAAGCTCTACCACAGAGCCACATCCCCAGGATTCACTGTCTGTATTTCTTAAAGGGATGAAGACAAATAATGTTTGATATTTTGAAAAATTCTAAATTTGTTTTCTTTCATTCATCTGATGTTTTTTGCAAACACAGGAACTTTGTAAATTGGTTTTGCTCTCAAACTAGGTCAGAGTCTTTGGACTTATGTCACTGGGGGACATGGAAGATTGTCTGGGACTTGTGTTCATACTCATTTGTCAACACAACATAATTAGCAGCACCTCCTCCAGGGGAACTCTGGAACTGGTTTTTGACTTCTCTAAAAAGAAATGTGATTTTTGTTCCTCACAGGAGAATTTGAGTTGTGGATTTTAACCACACAATCTTAGACCAAGAAGCGGTGGATTGACCACTTGGTTCTCTGTCAGACCTCCTCTAAAACTGTCAGTCACTGGGCTTCTGGGGCAGTCACTCAAGTTCTCCAGTTATACAGATTTTAACGTAGCGGATGATAGATACGTACTACGTGTCACTCTTTACAATATCAGTCTTCCTGGTTTTGACTGAATTTAATGATTTGATAAAAACAGGTGTACATTCCTATAATCCCAGAACTTGGGGGCTGAAGCAGGAGGATCAAGTTCAAGGCCAGCCTAACCTACATAAAGAGACCTTGAGTAGCTTGAGTCCTTGGAAGTGGGTGGTGTGATGCTTTCTAAGTAGGACATAAAAATCAGTGTGCAAGGGAATATAGTGAGCTGTACAGTAGCTCATTTTTCCTACTGCATCAGTTTAGTAGATTTGTGGCCTTGGCATCAGAGTTTATCAAACGTGGCACTGTCAACCTTTTGGCTACTACACTGTAGAATGTTTAGTCAAGCCTCTGCCTTGACCCACTGTGTGCCAGCCTGTCTCCCATCTCCTGCCCTCACCTGCCAGATGTGACTGCAAAAGTACATCCATGTTGCAGATGGCTTCTTGTAGGCAAAATGTAGTTGAGCACACCCCTTTACATATAGCACACATACGTGTATATTGTGAATTAAAATGAGCAATCTACAATATTAGTGTGTGTGTGTGTGTGTGTGTGTGTATGCGCGTGCGCGCGCGCCTGAATCGAGCTCACTGATTGGCTAGACATCCCCGATTCTTCCATTTCAGAATTACAGGCACTTGCCACCTGTCCTTGTGTTCGTTTGGTTTGGTTTTGGTGAGGGTACTGGGGATCCAAATTCAGGTCCCTTGCTTGCACAGCAAGCAAGCACCCTCTGAGCCATCTTCTTGGCCCCTGCATTTATATTAAATTGCATTTTATCACATTGGATAAACAATCTAATGAAGCTTTTACTAAGTCTAAAACATACTAAATATAATAGGTGATTTCTTATAATAATCTCTCGGTGTCTTCCCCAGTCACAGCCCTGCTTCTGGGAGGCACTCATTGGCTTCCACATTTTGAGCTGTGTTATCACACATCTATCATATTTTATCATTATTTAAGGAGTTTACTAAGTTCCTATTTGAAATAAGGATTTTAGCTTAGTTAATCTACTTTTTCTTTTTTATATATCCTCTCAATATAACATATAACATCTCAATTTTTTTTTTTTTTTTTTTTTTGGAAATCTATTGTCAACAATCACATCACGACTATGAAAATACTGTTCCTTATAGCCAAATATTTTCCTTCCTGTCTCTAACTTGAGAGGTAGTAATACTGTTTATTACCCCATCCCCCTTTATCTCTGACTGGTCTCACTATGTAGCCCAGGCTAACCTTAAACATGGCATCTTTTGTTTTTGCATTTCTAGGGATGTAACCTAATCCTCTTGCAAGTGCTCTGCCCCTCAGCTTTACTCACAACACCTGTATTTTTGCCATAAGGAACAGGGTTTTTACTGTTGCCAAAGCCGTTCTGAAGTCTCCCTGCCTCGGCCTTCCGAGTAGACAGAACTGGAAGTGCATGGCACGGTCCCCAACCTTCTCTCTCATCTCTGTACTGTACATCTTCTGACAGTTTTCCCTCTGAGTCCCCTAGCCTCTACTTGCGTTGCATGTCTGTGCTTTTACTGGCTTACTTTTTAGAAGAGGCTTGGGGGTGCATCCGTTCAAGCTTCCTCTTCACTGTGCAATCATTTATCAGTTGCCCATCTGCATCTTCTGTGTGGGACTTGGAGTGAGATCTGTTTTAACATAACTGAAGTTGAAGTTTTTGAAGAACAAGGGAAGACAGAGTGTTTGGGGATTTTGTTTTTGTTTTTCAACTTTTTAAAATCTCCAAGTCTCCATTTCTTCTACTCTAAAGCATTAGTTTTCAAAATGCTATGATTCTGTATGTTTTATTCCCTACTCAGTGTTCACATGTAAGAAGCTTTGAGTTGTACACTATTAGCAATAATAGAAAATAATAGCTTTTAAAAATCAAACTACCATTTTTTAAAGGCCTTCTTTTCAGGGTTTTTGGTCTTTCTAAAAGTTTTTATTTTTCTTTATTGTATATATGTTTGTGCATGTGTGTGCACACCATGGCACATGTGTGGAGGTCAGAGGACAACTTTCAGAAGTTGACTCTCACCTTCCTTCTTTTTGAAACAAGGTCTCTCATGTTTCTGCTGTGGCGCTGTGTTGTATGCTCCAGGTTGCTGGCCTGCTGGCCTCAGGTGTCCCCACCTCCCATCTCACTGTGTGAGAGTGCTGGGGTTACAGATGCAAGCCCTGCTGCATCCAGCCTGGGCTCAAAGTTGGGTTGTCAGACTTGCATGGCAAATTAATCCACCCACTGGGCAGTATCTCCAGCTTCTTGTTTTAGAAGATAGTTTGGGTATAATAGGGATCTAGACAGCAACAGTGTTCTACTGTAGAGTTTAGAAATTGAGTTTTAACGTTTTAGGTATATATTCATTGTGTGTGTGTGTGTGTGTGTGTGTGTGTGTGTGTGTGTTATGGGAAGTAGGAGAGCACAATGTCCTGTTACATGCCTTGAACTCAGAATCCTTCTGCCTAGCCTCTAGACTGATGGGGTTATGGGCATGAACTCCCATGCTGCTAGCTCCAGTGTTTTCCATTTAATATATTTTTTGTTACATTTATTATCTTTTCTTGCTTGTGTTCTTAAACATTTGATCTTGCAAAATGTGACTCTGGGTTTGGTTTGTTGTCACTGGAAGCCCCAGGGTCATTATGACCCTTGCTGTATCATATGACATTCACAAGCCTTTTCTATAAGAGGTCCTGCTTTCCACCAGAGAGTTAATAGTTGTGAACATAAGCAAACGTAGGTCTTTATAACACACTGAGTGAAATACTGCTCATTCCCCTTAGCAAAGTCTCTTAACATTGCCTCATTCTTTAAGAACCTGTGGTTCTGTTTATAACTTCACAGTGCTTTCTTACATAAGATATAATTACAGAATTATTTTTTGTGTGTGAGAGATGCAGGGCCTGGAGAGTAGACAAACCTTAGCTAAGCATCTCCTCTACCATGGAACTACTTCTCTCATATAAGATTATATTTCATTTTGCATAGCTGTGATTGCTAGATTTTCCCCACTAATTGTGACTTTTACAAGAGAAACACTAGAATATAAAATACTTGAATAAAACAATGTTTAAATTAATACAGGCATAATCATACACTCATTCTCAAATGTCTCTCCATTCACATATTTTATGTAACTGCTTTCAAAAACAAATCATAGATTACAAAGTGACCAAAAAGTATTAGAAAGCATATTAAAGAGTGTTTATGTAAGTCATAATTTCTCAGAACATTTGTGATCAGCTGCAAAAGTTACTGAGAAAAAGATGTTTCAAAACTGAACCGTGTTCTCTATATAGTCTGCTGATGTACTTATTTTCATTGTTTTTTTTAACCATACAATGAAACCTTTATCAACATTTTTAACAGAAGTTCAGCTATTACTGAAGCTTAAAATTTCTAAACTTAAATTGGGGTAAATGGCTACAGTGCAGAGTAATGCCATCATTGTCCACTGGGAATGCAGACTGAAGAATTAATAGCCACCCCTCAGATGGAGAACTAGGTACAGGGTTGACTCTTTCTGAACGTTGTAATCAGAAAGAGTATGGCCATCTTCCAGCCACTTGCCTACAAAGATGCGCCTCTGCTAGTGGGAGTGAAGGATGCCCTCTTTATCTTGGGTCTTGGCCTTCACATTCTCAATAACACTGGGCTCCACCTCTAGGGTGATGGTCTTCATGAAGATTTGCATTTTGACCTATTAACCAATGTGATGAAACCACAAACCTCCAAGTGCATAGATACATCTAGATGAAAGAACGATGGAGCTGGACAAAGCCTCTGTCACTTCATTGATTATTATTATTATTATTTATGAAAGTGCCATAAACTAGAGAAATTTATAAGTCACCTAATATATATATGTATGTATATATATATATAAATGAATAATATATATATTCATTAGTGTAGTTAAATAACCAGGTGTTAAAACCCTGATTTGAGATGAAGAACCTAAGGCAATGACTATATAACCTACATAATCCTATGACTTCTTTCATGTTCATGCAACGGTGTATTGCAATTGACTGTCCACAGAATATCTACATTGTGTCTTAGAAAATATAAGAAGAGTAAAGACTTGAACCCGCTTACTCCCCCCTCTCCCTTCATTGCTGGATATGGAGCCTAGGGCCTCTCACACACCTTAGGCAAGAGCTCTAATCCTAAAATATAGCCCAGCCTCCTTCCTCCCTCCTTTCCTTTTTCTTTTGATACAGCAGATCTTGCTAACTTCTCCAGACTGGCCTTGAACTTGGATTCTTCCTGCCTTAGCCTCCTGAATATCAGGGATTACTACTGGCCTGCACCACTGGGCACTTCACCAACTCACTCTTATTATATGATGCTTTCTACTTCATGTTCATTGTCTTTTTATTCAATCAGTGTATGAGGTAAGGTTGGCAGAGATCATTTCCTCTTTTTTATGGGAGCGGGACCTCAGAAAAGAAGCTTGTGGGGAGAACTCACAGTCTACAGGCCATGTGCCTTTGCAGCTATGCTTCCTTCCTCAGAATAGCTTGAGTGGTGGCATTTTTCAGAGATGCTAACCGAAGCATTTGCCTGTATATCTCAGCAATATCTTAACATGACTAGCTTTACTAAATTGCCATAATGTCTATGAGTCTATAAAGTTTTAAACTAAGTCCTTCCCGGAATAGGCATAGTACAGTTTCCTTCATGACTTAAAAAAGCTAGCTGTTTTCCTTTTAATAGAAAAATATTAATTTCCTCTTTTGCCCTGTGCTCTATCTTGACAAATTGTTTGGATAATGAAAATTTAAGATCCATTCCAACTGAGATGTTTTTGTGTCATAATTATCAAAGGATTTACTCGGGAGTACCCAATTAAATATTCCAAGGGGTAGCCACAGCTAAGTTGCTTTAAGTAGTGGTGGCGGCTGTATAAAGAACAGAAGATACCTGACTTCTCCCTCTGGTTTCTTTCCTGGGGTTTGAACCTAGAGCCTTGTATGTGCTGGACAACATCTTTCCCTGAGCCTCAGCCCAGCTGTTTCTTAAATGTCAAATTTCAGGTGTTTTTTTCAACAGCTACAATTTATGACACCAAGTTTAATAGATTTCTCTAAAAAAGGATCTTATCCAAAAGCAGTCTTGAAGCACATATGAAGTAAGTTATATTGCTGTTACTATGTCTTAGTTCTTATTTCTTGGTAGATTATTGTGAGTAAGTCCTAATGTAACAGAAAGTAACAATTGAAAACGGTTTCTAATGTGCTTCTTTATATTATTATTATTTAAAAGGGAGCCTGGCTTCTTAACTCTTGGCAGAAACTTTTTTCCCTCATTTAAAAAAAAAAATGTTCTATACTTGGTTAACTTGTTGTTTCAGAAATGTTGAAAATATGCCAAATGAAATAAAACTAGTTACACTCCTTTTATCTAGCCAAATTATTCCACATTACAAGGTCTTGGGCTCAGTTGAGAGCTTGAACTGTTGGGATTTGTACTGTGATTCGATGATAAAAGTGTTTACACTGCAGTGCATCTCTGAACAGTAAATGTCTCTCATGCACTGGCTTTGTCTCCAGCTTTGGTCTGCTGTAAATGCCACCAGAATTAAACCATTCACTAGAATTAAAACCATTCTTCTTGAATGTTCTTTTTTTTTGTTTTTGTTTTTTTTTTTTCCGAGACAGGGTTTCTCTGTGTAGCTTTACGCCTTTCCTGGAACTCGCTTTGGAGACCAGGCTGGCCTCGAACTCACAGAGATCCTCCTGGCTCTGCTTCCCGAGTGCTGGGATTAAAGGCGCGCGCCACCCAGCGAATGTTCATTTTCTTAAAGGATGCCTTCTTAATATTATTAATTAATGACTTTAGATGATTGTTCTTTTTTATTTGGAAATTTGAACTTTAATTTTTTAAATTGTAATTTGATTTTTTTCATACAAGTAAATATTATATGTTGAACATATTCTCCCATACCTCTTACCCTGACTCTTCTAATCACTCCCTCTACCTATTTGTCTCCTTTGGCCTCCTAGGCCAGTGGTTCTCAACCTGTGGGGTCATGACCTCTTTGGGGGTCAATTGACCCTTTCACAGTGATTGCCTAAGACCATCAGAAAACACAAATATTTACATTATGATTCATAACAGTAGCAAAATTACAGTTATAAAGTAACAATGAAAATAATTTCATGGGTGGGGGTCACCACAACATGAGGAACTGTATTAAAGGGTCACAGCATTAGGAAGGTTGAGAACCACTGCTCTAGGCAGTTTCACTTTTATATATGCATTTATGATTTTATTCAACTGTATATAAGAAACTAGAAATTACAACTGAGAGAAAACATACAACATTTGTTTTTCTGAGACTGGCTTAATTCAGTTACTGTGATTATCCATTTGCATCCATTTCCTGCAAATAGCATAGCTTCTTTCTGCTTTACAGCTGAAGACGTTGTATTGTGTCTATGTAGCACGTTTTCTCTCTTCATTCTTGTTGATGGACACTTAGGGTGACTTCATGACTTCGTCATTGTGAGTTATGCTGCAGTAACATTGATATACAAGTCTCTCTGTGATCTACTGACTCAGAGTCCTTTGGGGAAATATTCAGGAGCTGTACAGCTGGGTCGTATGGTAGATCTGTGTGTAGTTTCTTGAGAAGCCTCTACACTGATTTCCATGGTGACTGAGCTGCTTAGCATTTCCACCAGCCATGTGATTCCCTTTTATTCGTCTCCCTGCCGGCCTTTGTTGTGGTCTGTGTTCTTGGTGACTGGCGCTCGGACTGAGGGAAGAGAAAAATCTCAATATATTTTTGATTTGCATTTCTCAAATGGCTGGAAAGATGGATTTTTTTTTATATATTCGTTGGCCATTTCATCTTTTGAGAACTGCCTGTTTGTTTCCTTAGCCCTCTTATTGACTGGGTTTTTTATTTGTTGTTATTTAATTTTTTTTAGTTGTGTATTCCACATATTAATCCTTTGACAGATATATATATATATAACTAGTAAAGATTTTGCAGGCCAGGCGGTGGTGGTGGTGGTGGTGGTGGTGGTGGTGGTGGTGGTGGCGGCGGCACACGCCTTTAATCCCAGCACTCGGGAGGCAGAGGCAGGTGGATCTTTGTGAGTTCGAGGCCAGGAAAGTCAAAAAGCTACACAGAGAAACCCTGTCTCAAAAAACCAAAAAAAAAAAAAAAAAAGAAAGAAAGATTTTGCTCCCATTATGTAGGCTTTCTTTATTTAATTGTTTCCTTTGCTGTACAGAAGGATTTTAATTTGATAAGGTCCTAATTGTTGATTGTTGAACTTTCTTTTTGTTTTGTTTGAGATAGAGTCTCATGTAGTCCAGGCTCCACTCACCATGTAGCCAAGGCTGTCCTTAAAGTCTGTCTTAGCCTCTAGAACACTAAGATTCCAAGTGTGTACCACCACACCTAGTTTGGAGGCTTGAACTTTGGTCTTCAACTTTCATACAAGAAAAAAAAAATCTGCTTGAATTGGTTGCTTTCAGGAGGGCATATATTGCTGAAATCATAATACACATTTGTGTGAATTTGAATAAAATCTGTCTTTCATGTGTGATAGTTGTAATATGAAGAGATACATTTATAGTTATAACTCATTTTTGTCAAACCATTTATTTCTTCAGAAACTACTTAGAAAACTACTAAAAGGGGGCTGGAGAAATGACTCAACATTTAAGAGTGCGTCCTGTTTTTCCAGAGGACCAGAGTTCAGTTCCCAGCACCCACATTGAGTAGCTCACAACCACCTGTAATTCCGATGCCCTCTTCACAATCACCAGTAATTCTGGTTCCCTGTCTGGCCTCTGCAGGACACACACAGACACAAATGAAAATTTAGAAATAAGTCTAAAGACTCTTAAAAGATTACTGTTACACAGGGACTATTTATTAAAACTAACATTGTTGGGGGTTGATGGAAAATTGAAAAATAAAGTTCAAAATTGTGATGAAACTTTTTGATATGGGATATAATCCTTTGGATATAAATGATTATTTTTTTAATTAAGTGCTTTGTTTGTTTGTTTTTTGTCTTTCGAAGCAGTGTTTCTCTATGTAGCCCTAGCTGTCCTGGAACTTGCTTTGTGGATTATACTGGCCTCGAACTTAGAGATCGGCCTGCCTCTGCCTCCCTCGTGCTGATTAAAGATGTGCACCACCATTCCTGACTTTAAGGGCATTTTTTTATTGTGAATTACTGCTGCTTCTAATAAAATTAAGACACGGACTATTAAGGAACTTGTTGTTTGATCTTGAATATAGTATGTTGTAAATCAGAATACAAAATCATGTAACTTGTGCTTGAATGGTTTCTATTCTCACTTTTTACACTGTTCTGTAGATACACCCCAGTCTTGCTTCTCAGTGCCTTCACTATTCAAGTCTGCAGCTGTTGCCCTGCTATTCTCTTGCTTTTATCAGTTACATTTTGAGGACATGCATACATCTTTGAGATACATTTTTATTTCTCTAGAAACTACCAAAATAAAGATACCTTTCATTGTGAATGAACTTTAAAATCTGTTAACAGTAAACAAAAATAATTTTTTAATAAATCCGTGCAGCATCTGACCCTGGTGTGTTGCACACTTTCTTAACTATAATAAGCAGGTTATTTAAATGACTGAGGAAAACAATGAAAAAGCCAAATATTTAGATGTTGGTAAATAGTTCTTCCTGTTCTAAGCATGACTAAGAGACATGCTAGTGTGTCTATGGCTTTCAGTTTGCATCCTTTGATAAAGTAGCTGGCTCTCTCACTTCTCCTTACACACTTTTCCAAAATTACACATACACTGATTTATTATGGACAGGGAGCGAGTGATTTACACTTCTTCTAGACAGCATAGCTGATCATAGTTTCCTATTTGGGGGGAAGGCTTGTAAAATGTATTTTAAAAGTCATGGTAGAGAATCTAAAAGATTGTCTTTTCAAACCACACTTGAGCTCAGTTTATGATGTTTACTTGCTGTCAAAGCTTAGAAAAAACATTCACAGTTAACATCCATAATGCAAAATGTCTGTCTCATTAGGCATTAGAGAAGCATTGGTCAACAGGTATAATATTGTTTGGCTGTGTGGCTGATGTGAATGTGGGCATGACCTCCCAACTAGATGAAAGAGTAATCTCTTTGACAGTTACTAGATGGCAGAGCTTGCCTTGGGCCTTCTGCTGCTTCAGATTGAAACTCTTTGTTTGGAAAGCGTGCCTGGGGACTAAGAATGTTTATGAGGATGAGCAGGTAAAAGTAAAAGGTTGTCTTTTGACATTTCAGCTAATCCCTTCCAGCCTTTGCTTTACTTAGCATTTAGGCTATTTGCTGGCAGGAGAAGCTGGCTTTTTCACATATGCTGTGTGTCATTTTAAATTGGGCATTGGTTTTCATGCTTGGTGATCATTATACATTCGAAGAAATTCTAGAACATTTTTCATTTAGTTTTCTTTAATTTTTTAAGTAGGAAAAGTAAGGCGCAACAGACTTGGCTTACCTAATTACATTAGGTAGTAGGGTCATTCAGAATAGCTGGGCAGGTGTTCAGCTCTGTGTCGTTCACTCTTTAAGAGAGCTAACTCTGAGCTTGATCCAAATCCCAGCACTACTTTAGTCTTTTCACTCCTCGTTTTCTTATCTTTAACATGAAGTACTGTCTTCTTTGTAAAATTATTAGGTGAATTGTGTGTTATTATGTGTTAATCACTCAGTCATTATACTGTGTATGGATCTATAGAGGAACCCACTGAATGCTCTTATTCTATACTAAGAACTTTGGTTCCCAGATTTTCCAATTTTTGGTGCTTAGCTATTTCTTAATTTCAGTTTTTATTTCAAAACATTTTTTCCTCCTCACATTTTTGTTTGTTTGAGACAGGGTCTTGTTACGCTGCCAGTTATCCTTAAACTCCTAGGCTAGCCTACTCCTCCTTACCCTACTGTACCTGGCTCACCATCAACTTGTACTTTTTGTTTAGAAGTTTAACCCTAGCTAAGTCAGATTTACCTTTTTCCTTAAACATACTTACCTTCTCTGGGTAAGTTTGGCATTTTCCTTCACTTCTAGTTGGTGACTCCAGTCCTGTAGGCTGACCCTGTGGTACAAACCGGGCTTCTTTTCTGTTCCTTTACTTCACTGTTTTTAGGCCACATTCATGAACTGTCTTCATTGCTCAACTTCCCTCACTTCCATCCACTGTAGTCGACATTAACATCTTTGTTTGATGTCCGTTTGTGCTTCTAGTCTTTTCTGTTTGTTTAAGTTCTTGTCAGGCAGAAAAGCATTTCTACCTCACCTTTGCATTCCTGTTACCTAGCATAGTGGCGGCTTACATCCAGCCCAAACTGCATATGTTGAACTGAGTTCAGTGTTTCAGCGTCCACAATTCTCCTTCACTGTTTCAGTTTTCATACTTTAAATGGTTTTTTTTTATTACATTTCTGCAGCATCCTTAAGAGCTACTTCAGACTAGCTCCTTTTTCCCCCCCACTCAATTAGTGTAAACATTCTGAAATTGTAATACAGTCAGTCACCTGTCAGCATCTGTGGTAGATTGATTCCAGAAAACATGGAGAAAAGAACATGCTCAGATGCTCAAGTTCCTTACCAGTGTAGTGTTGCATCTAATCTATGCCTGTTCTCCTGTGTGCTTTAAATCATCTCTAAGTTATTCACAATACCTAGTACAGAGTAAATGCAATGTAGTTGTTTCACTGCAGGACTTGGGGAATAATCACAAAAAATTATACATGTTCAGGATGGCCCAGGGTGGTTTTGTTTTGCTCTAGATATTTTCCGTCAGTGGTTGGTTGACTCCAATTAGAACGTATCAGTATGGAGGGACAGCTGCCCACTGGAATATTTTGAACTTCAATTTGGTTATGTAAAAAAGCAGTTCATTCTTGGGCTGATATCAATATTAAGCAACAGAGACTTATGAGGCACGTGGCAGGGTGTGTTAATAGTACTGGGAATTGAACCAGCACTCCATGCTGAGCTGCCCTCTGCTAGCCCATGGCATATTATATTAAATGCATTGCTACTATTTTAACACTATGATTTGCTTAGACTGTCACTGAATGCTTTTATATGCGTTGATTCTTTTACACAAGTGTCTTCTTGGTGTGTA
>CABHPP010125508.1:0-28722 GCA_902168425.1 Peromyscus attwateri | reverse complement strand
TTTAGCTTTTCTTAATGTAGAGAAACCAGCTTCCCTGTAAGTGAAATATATGATTTATAGGTGGTGAATTTCATATAGTAGCTAAACCAAGAGCTTCTCTCTGGATCTATTCTTGTATTTTTAAAAATTCCTGAGAGTGTGGAAATGGTCTGTGTTTCCAGTTTCCAGCTTATGGCATCTTGTAGCTTCTAGGCTGTCCTGGTGTTGAGGGATTGGCATGTGGTGTTAAAACAAAGCACGGAGAGGGCTGGTAAAGTAGCTTATCTGGTAAAGCACTTGGCGTTAAAGTGTAAGGACTAGAGTTTGGGTCCCTAGAGCCCGCGTAAATATTGGGTAGGCCTGGTAGTTCCTCCTACCATGATTCTAGTGCTCAGAAGGTGGAGACGGGATCCCTAGAGCATGCTGCCTATCTAGCTGCTCTGGTTTCAGGGGAGAGACCCTGCCTCCATATATAAGGTGGAACATAATTGAGGAAGACATCTGAAGTTAGCCTCTGGCGTCTATACATAGGCAAACACATGGGCGAAAGCACCTGCATACAACTGCACCCACGCACATGCACACATACATAACACTCACATCACACAGATGTACACATGCACACATATATACCCAGAAAGAGTGGAGGATCATGCACATGGAACATCCTTAGTCTAGAATTGATGATGATGGATCCCACTGAAATTTCTTGGCAAGAATTAGGCACATGATCCCAACTATTGCAAGATGGTGCTAGGTTAGTTGGTAGATGTAGTCTGTTGAAATAGTCAATTTCAAGTACCATAGAAGGTTTTAATTTTATTGGTCAGTTTATTGTCTCTATGCCAGTCCTCCAACTTACTTTCTGTCTACTTAATTAAATCTACTTTACATATTCACAATGGATTAAGCAGCTCTAATCACGTTAGTTAATTACTTAAAAAATCTATGATTCCCCACTGGTTGCAAAGTTAAGTATCACCTCCCTATCCTGGTACTTAAGCCCTCAAAGAACATAATCTCAGCTTGACATTTTGGCCTCATCTTCCAATACTCTCATACCTTTTTCAAATGTTTTAGCCCAACTAGATCACTTGCTGTTCTTCAAACACAGGGTCTTGAATTCATCCTATGTGCCCATCTGTTGTTCTGTTTACCTCTCCATTCTGCCACTCACGGGTAGTACACATTTTAAATAAGTTCAGCATATTTTTCTCATTTTATGCTTTTCTGAGTCCTCCAGTGAGGGCAGCCACTGAATTCGGAACTGTCAGTATCAAAAAATGATATTCCCGTTGAATGTTACAGCACTTGGCAGCAGCAGGAGGCTTGGCCTGCCAGCCAGAGAAAGCAAGTCCCTTCTTTGACACGTTACAATTAGCACCCATGGAGACAGCAGCTTATGCACATTCCACTGTTTGTAACTACTATTTGAGAGTTTTGGCATGAAGTCATTTCCTAGGGTACAGTGCTTACCACCTAGAAGTCAGAATTTTACTTCTCTGTAACACAAAATTTAAGGCTTTTCCTGAGAAATACAAAGACTCATTAAAGTAAAAGAAAAAAACAACAAACAAAAGACTACATACGAAATACAGCAATGAGGTCAGTGGTGCATTAAAGAAATGAAAAAAAAATTATGTAAGGACTTCTGAAAAGACCACTCTAGATTTATTACCCAAGGTTTCTGATGCCAGCAGGTCAGCCCTGAAAACATACACTAAAGTAACATTATATGAACTGAGCAGGTTATATTCAGGAATATATATGTCTATACATATATGCATGTAACAAAAACAATAAAAAAGATGCCATGAATTTAAAGGAGAGCAGGGTTTGGAGGGAGTGACGGGAAAGGAGGAATGTTGTAATTAAATTATAATCTCAAAAATAACAAAAAGAAAAAAAGCTAAGCTAGTTACTAACACTCAGTTCCCTTCATGCTTACTTCCATACGAGGGTTTCTGATTCTAGTATTGTGTTAGTGTGTGTATTGTCTAACAGTCTAAGCAGACTCACCTGTCTCTGCAGCTCAACCTTTGCTTTCATCAGCACTTTCTTTCCTTGGACTGACTTCTCTGTCCTCTTTGAGTATCCCCCTCTGAAGACATGGATTTGATATCTGTTAGCTGTCTTTTCAGCATTCACTACACAGATCACGCATCCATTCTGACTTGGCAAGCTCACAGTACCCACTGTTATGTTCCTAATAGATAAGATGTCATAGAGTTTTGATGAATATTTTGTTAGGTTGAAATAAATGTTTAAAATGAATATACAAAATGTTGTAGACTCCAAGATATGAGGAACCTGAACTAATATCCATCCTTTCTCTAAACTAAATTATTAAGTGGAGAAACTGCCTTGACCGTGTCCTTACCCATCTAATCTTTAAACTGTCCTTCCTTCTATCCATTTGTCCATCTAATATTTACTGTAAACTTCTTCTAATTAACTATTGTACTTGTTTCTCCTAAGGCTATTTAATAAAAGACATACTAATCTTCTGATTAAGCTTTTTTTTTTTTTTTTTGGTTTTTCGAGACAGGGTTTCTCTGTGTAGCTTTGCGCCTTTCCTGGAACTCACTTGGTAGCCCAGGCTGGCCTCGAACTCACAGAGATCCGCCTGCCTCTGCCTCCCGAGTGCTGGGATTAAAGGCGTGCGCCACCACCGCCCGGCCTGATTAAGCTTTAATCTTTTCAAAACTCCTAGATATTTTTGAGTTATTACCTCTTGTTTCTTTCTAAAGCTTGAACATCCTTAAACCAGATAGTACCTATTGACTATGTTGCTTCCATAACCTGAAACATTCAGTATTCTTGAAAACAAGGAAAGCATCCTAAATCTACTAGACAACACAGCAAGAAGAAACTAGAAATTTCTCAGTTTGCTGTTCAAAGTCCACTCTGATGCAGCCCCCACTAGCTTTTGTCCAGCTTATTTCCCAGTCTGCTCTGTCTTCTACTTATCTTAACTGGTCTTTTTGCAGTTCTGTGACATTCTCTTCTGCATGCCCTGTGCCAAGATCTTCCCTAATGTGATCTCTTTACTAATTTCTGTCAAAATCCTATTATTACCAGGTCTGATGCAACAGGCTCTTAAAGTTTGCTTTTTAATTTACACCATTTATCCATTTATTCTTGTCTATGCATACTGGTAATATTTTATATGCTGTGTGCTTGTGTGCACATTTTTCACAAGTTATTTGTTAAATACACGAACAACTGTAAGGACAACCCATTTCCCCCTCCAATTAAAGATGGTCTTTTTCAATCATTGAACTCTAGAGTCCACTGAGAATACTGCTATGCAAATTAGGTTTGCAATATGATTCTGTTGGCTTGACTAGGCATGTTCAGTCATTTAAGGTCTATAGAGAGGACAGCAAATGGCCAGGGAATAATGGAGAGATGACAAAGGACAAGGAAGAAGTTACTGTTGCGAATGAGAAATTTTTAAAAAGCATCTGGATCTCAGGCAAAGAGAGACTGGAAAAGGGATGTGGCCACCAGGGTTCATGCAAAGAACAGACTCTAGGAGGAGAAAGGAACAGGAGTAATGACTTCATGACTGAAAAAACAGGAGCATCCTTAAGAAGCTTAAAGAAGAATGGTTTGGACAAAGGGGAAGAGATACAAAGCAGATAATGAATCCAGTACTTCAGGTACTGAGTTAGAGGGACAGATGGCCAGGAGGAGAGTCACAACAGGTTGCTAGAAATGTGGAATTGCTCCCGTGGAGGGCCATTGGCTTGAAAGTGATGGTTGGAAATGAAAGAGTAGAAACCCATGGAGTCAAGGAAGAGAGCTGAGGCTAGACCTTACACAATGGCAATATGCTCCGAGCATTGTCACAAGAGACACTTGTTCTGTAGGATTTGCTGAGAATGATATCTAGCATTTAGCTGCTTATTTCACTGTAGCTACTGACCTGCTTTCTCTGTTCTCAAGTCTCCTCTCCTTCTCCCAGATTTTTACAGGAGAGAGAAGAGAGCTACTTCCCAAACCTTGCAATCTTGTCTTTTAGAAGGCTCCAAATAAAGTAGTTACTTTTTAACCTGGGAGCAAAGCACAATGTGCAACAATTAAAGACAGTGAACTGCATTTTGCATTTCAGAGCTAAGTGTACTTTGAACTTGGAGTGGTGAGCAAGGAAAGGTACATTACTGGGAAGGAAAGCAAATGACTTGCGTGGGAACAGACAAAGCAGCCATGGGGGATTTTGTGTTTAGATAGGAGACAGACCACAAATGCTTATTTATTCATTTATTTTACATATCGGAAAGCCTCCTAGACAGATCCAATACACATTTATTGAGCATTGATTTTAATATTTAATCAAGTTTTTTTTTCATATTTAATCCCTCCCCAAACCCTGTGAAGGAGACATTCTTTTCATTTTCAGGAGAGAATGTCCTGGGCCTTTCTGAGATCATAAACGCTGAACCAGTTCTGCTGGCCCCACTGCCAGGGGCACTGGATACTGAGCCTCCTGCATGCACAGAACACCATTTCTTCAGTTGCTAATTCAGTCTCAGGTGGCTCTGAGTCATGTGTCTGAGTCCTAGCTGTCAGGTCTGGACTTTGTATAGCTTCATTTCATTGCTTCCTCCAAGGTTCATACAATAGGACCCCTCTCCTCCTATAGAAAAGAGATCAAATTCTGGGAAGGCTCCAAACTTTCAATAAAAATCGATTTCAGTGAAGAAAGCAGAAATTATATGTCCAGTAGGTGCTGGAGCTGAACATAATCCTGGATCTTCTGACTCAGATTCATCTTTCTGTTTGACTCTTGGTATCTTCATGTGCTTATTTTTTTAAAGGACAGTCAATTCATTTCCTTCTGCTTTCCAAAACTTCTGACAATCAACAAAAATTTGGGGGTGCTTATGATGTAAATGCTTAAAAAAACCCACATGGTTTACAATTTACATAAACCTTCTAAAATTACAGGACGGAATTAGTATACCCATTTTATAGGTTGAAAAAACTGAGGTGTAGAGCCATTATATGAGTTGGTCCAGAGTTATGTGTAAATAAAAGGCTCTATTCAATTACAAAGTTGGTAATCTTTCTATAATATCATGGTTCCTTCTGAGGCTGGACAGTGGTAAGGATTTGGTGTGTGAGTGGAATGAGACAGGGTCTTGCTATGTAGCTAAGGTTGGCCTAGAACTCATTGTGTATCTGAGGCTGGTCTCATGCTTGTGATGTTGCCTTTATCCCTGAGGGCTGGGATTGCAGATGTGCATCACATTGTCCAGCTGAGATGGGCAAGGATTAAAGCCTAATTTGTTTTTGCTTTTTCTTATACATCTTAACTCTTAATTCAGTGACTGGTACTTATTAGGGTGTCTATTAATGTACATTAAATGAACTATTGGGCATAATTAAGCTAAATGGAGTAGGTGGGAAAGAAAACTTAAGTGTATGAAAATGTTACAATGACATCGTGTAAGATGAATTGTTAAATGGTCTTATTAATAAAAAACCAGAGCCAGATATTGGGGTGAAATCTGAAATATCAGAGAAACAGAACAAGCCACAGTCAACCTCACCTCTCCAACTCCTCAGCTGATCTTGTTTCCACGAATCTTCAGACTGAAAGCTTTTGAGTCCTCACCCGAAGGGATCTCAGCTGAACTGCTGCTAAAAGACTCTAGTTCCTGGCTCTCACACCTTAAGACCTCGAGTTCCAGTTTCCTCATGCCTTGTATACCTTTCCTGCCATATTACTTCCTGGGATTAAAGGCGTGTGTCCTTCCTAAAAAAAGACATGAGATCTCAAGTGCTGGGATTAAAAGTGTGTGCCACCATGCCTGGGTCGGTTCCAATGTGGTCTTGAACTCACAGAGATCCAGATGGATCTCTACCTCCAAGTGATAGGATTAAAGGTGTGTGTGCCACCACTGTCTGGCCTCTATGTCTAATCAAGTGGCTGTTCTGTTTTCTGACCCCCAGATAAGTTTATTAGGGTACACAATATATCAACCACAACATTTGTTTTTTAAATAGATTTAGTGGGGCCAGCAAGATGTCTCAGTGGGGACAAGTTCTTGCTGCAAGCATGGTGAACTGACTTAGATCTCTAGAACTCATGTAAGGATGGCAGGAGAGAAGAGATTCTGCTTCTCACATGTGTGCCAAGGCATGCATGTCCCCCAAATACACACCATGCATTCACACACACATAGAAATGACAATAATAAAAAATATTTATTGAGGTTAAAGAGATGGCTCAGTGATTAAGAGCTGAGTTTGGTTCCCAGCACCCATGTCAGGCTGCTCACCACCACCTGTGACTGACTCCACCTCCAGGAGATCTGACACCCTCTTCTAGGTTCTGCAGACTTCCACATATAGTTATGCAAACATACATATACACATAAATAAAATCAATCTTAGCCAGGCAGTGGTGGTGCACGCCTTTAATCCTAGCATTCGGGAGGCAGAGGCAGGCAGATCTCTGTGAGTTCGAGGCCAGCCTGGGCTACAGAGTGAGTTCCAGGATAGGCACAAAGCTACACAGAGAAACCCTGTCTCAAAAAAACAAAAAAAATCTTAAAGAAAAGTTTATCTATTTATTTATTGGTTGGTGTGTGTGTGTGTGTGTGTGTGTGTGTGTGTGTGTGTGTGTGTGTGTAGATGTGGAGTTCGCAAATGGGCATTGATTGGAAGTGTTTTTCTATCACTGTCTAACTATTCCTTTGAGGCAGGCAATGTTTCTCCCTGAACCTGGGGCTCTCATTTTCTTTGCTAGGTTAGAAGCCAGAAAGCCCCAGAGATCTTATCCTTGCCACACTCAGAGCTGCGGTTATATATGTGAACTCTATGGGTGCTGGGATCTGAACTCCAGCTCATGATTGTGCAGCAAGCACTCTTAGCTGCTAGGGCATCTCCCCAGTCCCTGAAAGTGGTCAGTGTGTACTAATCAAAGAATAATTTCAAATGGAAATTAACTCCTCCTCCAAAGAAGGTATCTTTACAGAGTGATTATGAGGGTTAGTAGTGAGGAGTTTGTGATGGAGATGAGAAGACAGAATAGAGCAAAACAGAATGTTGCCTCTAACTAGACTAGAAAGGGAAGGCAAATGGGGTAGAAGTTAAGGCACAACCAGAAGGCTTACACTGCAGGAGTTCCACTGAGGACTATCAAAGCCCAGGTCCCTTTCCACAGGTTTGGAAAACCCTGCAGTGTAACTTCCACTGGAGATAGAGTTCAGGCTTTGCCTCAAACCATCCTCTTGCTTGGCACCTTCCTAGCCCCCACCTGATTGCTTTCTTTCACCCATTTTCTAGCTTTGTTGGAAAGCAAGTGCTTTCTTCCTAATTTACGTGTGCAAAGATCCTCAAATCAGGGTCTGCTTCTGGAAACCCATACCCAAACCTAGAAATCATTCTAGAACAGTATGTCTGGCAGTACAGAACAGTCTGTGAACACCAATTGAATGAAAAGACACATGAATAAATGGGTTCTAAAGATTTCTCTCTCCCTCATGCTAAATATTTATAAGACTATTAGAGCTGTCAAGAATTTGATATTCTTTTCTATATTCATGTCTCTCTCCTTCTTCTATTGCTGTTGTCTGAGATAAGACCTTCCTTACTCCTCACGTCTATTATATAGCTAGTGCCTCCTACAGGCTTTCTAGAACACTGTAATATACATTCTAAGTACTAATTCCGAACTTCAGACTGCCCTCTTAAACTCCTCTTAAAGTTCTTTAGCAATATCCCCTAACTTTCAAGGTTAAGGCCAAATTCTTAGAGCTGACTCTATTCTTGTCTCTCCACCTCACTTGCCCCACCAACACTATTCTAGGTATGCCCTTTACTGTAGGAACATTGGAATATTGGCATGTTCATAATTTTAGCTTTTCTGTTCAGATCTTTGTTCTAATTTGTTTTCTATTGTTATTTGAAAACACTGACCAAAAGCAACTTGGCGGTGGGAAGAGAAAGGGCTCATTTTGGCTTATACCTCGACGTCACAGCCTATCACTGAGAGGAGTCAGGGCAGGACTTGGGGAAGGATCAGAGACAAGAACCATAGAAGAATGCTGCTTCCTGGCTTGCTCACTGGCTTATGCTCAGCTACCTTTCCAAAAAAACAGACTGTTATGGAATAATATTATTGCACACTGTAAAGATGTATCTTTGCCAAGGCACCTTCTGATTGGTTTAATAGAAGAGCTGACTGGTTCAGTAGCTAGGCAGAAGGTATAGGCAGGGCAGCAAGACATAGAAGATGCTGGGAAGAAGAAGGGTGGAGTCTTGGGAGTCTCAAGGAGAGGCAGAGAGAAACAAGATGAATGTGCCATGTTAAAAGAAGATACTGCCATGTGGCAAAGGGTAGATAAGAAATATGGGTTAATTTAAAATGTAAGAGTTAACTAGTATTAATCCTGAGCTATTGGCTGGGCATTTATAATTAATATTAAGTCTCTGTGTTGGTTATTTGGTTATTTGGGAACTGGTGGGCAGGAAAGGAAAGTTTGCCTGCAACAGACAAACAAACTTGTTTTTAGAACTTCATGTGTAATAATGCATCTGTATTCCTCCTGCCCCTCCCCCAGCTCCTCTAAAGGAGTCCTCTCTCTCCCTCCCAAATTCATGACCTCTGCTCATTTAATTATTGTTTCATATGTAAACATATATGTATATATAACTTACAGAGTCCACTTAGCATTGCTCATATTTACACGTATCCAAATCTGACCGCTTGTGATTGGACAACTTATTTGAGAGCTCATCCCCAGAAAAAACTGATTCTCCTTCTCTCAGCAGGTCTTGAGCACCTGGTAGCTCATCATCTAGGGGTGGATGCTTGTGGAATTTTTCCTTTCCCTGTTGGCATGTCAAGTGGTGTTGTCATTATGTAGGTCTTGTTCAGATAATCATAGTGTCCTTTGAGTGTATGCCAAGGAGTGTTATAGCTGGGTTATATGGTAGATCAACTTACCGATTTCCATAGTGACTGTACCAATTTGCAATCCCACCCAGAGTGAATGAGGGTTCCGCTTTCCCTCCATTCTCATCTCAGCTAGATTTCTTATATAGCAAAGGCTCACCTATCTAGGGATGGTGCTGTCTACAGTAAGCTGAGCCTTCCCACATCAATCATCAATCAAGACAATATCTCACAGACATGGCTACAGGCCAATATGATCTGGGGATTCTCCCAATTGAGACTCCATATTCCCAGGTGACTCTAGGTTGTGTTGAGTTGACGATGAAAAGTAGCCAGGACAGCCTTGATCCATTTTGAGTCCATTTTTGTATATGATGTAAGGGTCCAAATTCATTCATTTATATGCATATATCTAATTTCCCCAAGATCATTTGTTGAAAACACTATCATTTCCCTACTGAGTGGTCTTAGCACCCTTGTCATAAAGTCGAGAGTATTTCTAAGCTCTCGAGTCTATTCAATTGGTCTATACATCTACCCTTATGCTAGAATCATACTCTTTTGATTATTGTAACTTTGTAGTAAAGTCCTCCAATTTTGATTGTTTGGGCTTCTTTGAAATTCTATATTCTAGCTTTGCAAAAATATTTTGTATGACTTTCATAGTTATAAAATTTCTTTATAACTTTAATTTTAAAAGCACAGCTTTAGTTGCATCCTATACATTTTAGATGCTTCACCTTATTTATCAATTATCATGAAATATCTTTATATTTATCTCTGGACTTATTCTTTGATTTGATCATTTGAATACAGTGTTTATTATAATTTCCATGTATGTGTGAATGTTCATAATTTATTTTTAACTCTATTTACTTTTATTTATGTCTATGTGTATGTGTACTTGGTGGTCTGTATGTGTACTACATACAATTGCATTCTGGTTAATGTTTAACTTTTTGTACTAGTTTTGCCTAGGAAAACACTCCAGACCTGGAATCTACATATAAACCACCAATCTAAATTTAGTTATTAATTCTCTTGACATCTCCCTAAATCTTACTTGAGTCTACAAACTTGGGTGGATAAGAGACTTGACTCAACATGGTTTATTTTTCTAAAAATCAAATCTATCTGACTATGGTCTCTGGCCTGGGCTGTGCAAGTACTCTCTCAGGTATGGATAGGTCCTTGTTTCTCCTTCTCCAACAATCTGGTGGATTTCATCACCATTGTGTTTTGTACCTATGCTGTTTCTCAGTCAAGCAGCTGTTGAAGCTCTAATCAAGGGTTTCTGGTGCCATGAAGTGTATCTCTGAGGTTTCTTCAACTTTTCTCCAAGTTAGAGACGGTGGCACTCTTCCAGATTTGGGATGCCTTCTATTATTTAGCTGCTTTGTTCTGGGATATCATGTTCGTTTTATTGTTATTGTGACAAAGAGATCTGAGAGAAGAACTTAAAGGTTTGGGGCCCACGGTGAGGCAGGACATCATGGAAATGGCTTGTGTAGAAGAGGAGGCTGTTCTTTTTATGGCAGAGAGGAAACAGGAAAAGGTAGTCCAGGAAGGGACCAAGGCAAGGTAGCCCTTTCAAAAACAAGACCCAAGTGGCCCATTTCCTTCAACCAGGGCTCCACATTCCACAGTCTCCACTACTTCCTAAAAACCTATTCTGATTTTGAATCCATCAGAGTCTTTGTGATCTAGTTGTCTTTGGAAATACCACCACAGACCTCTTGGGAAGTGCACTTTCTAGTATTATAGCTATCTTAGTTGAAAATCAAGATTAACTACCATACAACCCTAGCTACAACACAAAATCTAATTCCTCCCCCAGGGCTAATTTAATCACCTAAATGAGTTGAAGGATTTGACAAGACATCACAAACTTTAAAGAGGATCAGCCATAGGCCCTATGCGTCTTTAAAGTCTGCCAACCAGCTGACTGATTCTTGCAGATCCACCATCAGAGCTAGAAGTTTTTTAGCTAGATGATTTAGGATTGTGTTGACTTCCTAGGGTTAGAGCACTAGAAACTCAGTGGCTTCAGGCACCAAAAGCCAGTGTCTCACAGTTTTAGAGGATAGTAGTCTAAAATTATGTTCCCTCTAAAACCTGAGAGGAACTCTATTCCATGCCTTTCTTCTAGCTTATGGTATTTAGCTACAGTCTTCATAGTCCTTGGCTTATAAGAGCATCACACCAGTCTTCGTCTCTATGGTCTTGGGACTAGAGAGAAGATAGTGAGGGTGTGCTGTTCATTGTCCACTGGAGTTTGAAGGTGATGCTTTGTCATTGTACCCTTAAATAAGGAAAGGGACACCAAGAGGCTAGAACCACTTCAGTTGGACAGAGAAACTGAAAGTAGGTGACTGGGAGGATTCCAGGTGACTCCAGAGGGAAAGAAATCTTGTATTTGAGTCCATTGCTCTTTTCTAATTGAAATACTTTTGAGAGGAGATCAAAAATCATATTTATAAATGTTTCAATTTTATCTCATTCTTTATTTTTGGTTGTTTCATCCTGGAGTTCCTAGAAGTTTAACTTTTGATTTTTCATTATTAGGATTTGGTTTATCATTCTAAAGCACCACAGGCTTTTAATTTGACTTCAGTTGTATCATCTTAATTATTTGTAGATTAGAACAGCTGTCAAAATGAAATGTTAAAGGTAAACATCAGTCTACAGCCAGGCAATGGTGGTGCATACCTTTAGTCCCAGCACTTGGGAAGCAGAGGCAGGTGGATCTCTGTGAGTTTGAGGCCTGCCTGGTCTACAGAGCTAGTTCCAAGACAGACAGGTGTACACAAAGAAACCCTATCTTGAAAACAAAATCAAACAAGCAAACAAACAAACAAAAAATCCTTAGCAAAATTGTCAAAGGTTTGTTTATTCATCAACTCATGAAGCTGAAGTTTTTTTTTTATGGTCTAGCATATGGTGGGAGGAGTTGGAGCCTATGAAGCACTTTACTGCATTCAAATTGCCATTGTGGGAAGAGAGAAGCTACCATGACACAGTTTTTTGAAAAGAGTGAGAGCTAAGAATGAAAAAGGAAAACTACTATATAGCGGTTGGAAACAAAGCTGAATTTATTTTTGAGAATGGCAACATTCAAATACTATCTTAGGCCAAGCATGATAGCACACGCCTGAAATTTCGGCACTTAGGAGCTGAGGCAGAAGAATGTAGAGTTTGAAGCCAGCCTGGGTTACACAGTGAGACCCTGTCCCCAAAACAAACAGACAAACTTGATCCTTAGCTACTCTCTTAGCAGAAATGAAGGTCTAGATCTACAATGAGAAAGGAGAAAGTACATGTGTTGTGTTGCTTCTCTTATGGCACGGTGAACGAACATCTATTCACGCAAGATAGGGCACCAATGACAGACCAAAGGAATGTCTCCATACAAGTCCATCTTGGTGAATGAAGTCAGTGGGCCTTCCTATAGGAACATTGGTAAGGGCGTATGTAGCACGAATCTTAAAAGTTCTTATTAATAAAATCAAACCTGAGGCCAGTTATTGGGGTGAATGCTGGGAGATCAGAGAAACAGAACAAGTCACAGCCACCTCACCTTGCCAATTCCTCAGCTGATCCTGTTTCCTCAGACTGGAAGCCTCTGAGTCCTCATCCAGAATGAAGCTCAGCTGAACTGCTGATAAAAGCCTAAAAGCTTAACCAGGCTAGTTCCTAGTCCTCACACCTTATATACCTTTCTGCCATCACTTCCTGGAATTAAAGGCGTGAGTCACCATGCCTGGCTGTTTTCCAGTGTGGCTTTGAACTCACAGAGATCCAGGCAGATCTCTGCCTCTGGAATGCTAGGATTAAAGGTGTGTGCTACCACTGCCTAACCTCTATGTTTAATATTATGGCTGTTCTGTTCTCTGACCCCAGATAAGTTTATTAGGGTGCACAATATTTTGGGGAATACAATATCACCACAGTCTTAATTACAGGTGCATGAGTGACCATAAAACAGCTGAATCATTGGTGGCAACTTTATAGAAGCTACATCATGGAATCCCACCTTCAGTTAATCTTCTGCCTCCTAAGTATTCTATCACTTCCAAAGATTATATGTGAATGCAGTATAGGAGGGAGAAGTGGGTAGAATCCCAGGTGAGGACCCTGTGACTTCTCACTCCAATTCCTACTGTTACTGGAGCATCAATATCTCCATTACCATTACCATTACCATTACTATAGAGCTATCCATCACAGCACTGTTCTGCTAGTTTAATTGCCATGGTTACAAGGCATAGTTTATATTTGCTTCACCATGACAATGGGATAATTATGTCAGGTATGGTGGAAAAGGCTTTTCTCTAACAATATCAAGTGAAGCAAAATTCTGAATTCAGGTCCCCAGCTGGCAGCTTCTCTTCCTCCTCCTCCTCCTCCTCCTCCTCCTCCTCCTCCTCCTCCTCGTCTTCCTCCTCTACTTTCCAGCATGTCTCCCCCTCTCATATGCCATTGGTCACTTTTAGCTGATTCACCACTGTTTTAGTTACCTTTTGCATTGCTATGACAAAGTACCTGAGAAGGGCAATTTAAAGAAGAAAGGGTTTATTTGTACTCACAATTTGGCTCACGTGAGAGAAGGAATGGAAGGAGGGATGTTCAAAGCAGCTGGTCATATTATATACCCAGCTAGGAAGCAGAGAAGTGAATGCTGGTGCTCCGCTTGCTTGTTCCTTTTTTTTTTTTCTTCTTCTTTTTTATTCTCCTTTTGTTTCAGTCTGGGACCCCAGCCTGTAGAATAGTGTTGACCATGTTTAGAGTAGGTCTTCCTGACTCAATTAATCCAACCTTAAAACTGGCCACAGACATAGCCAGTGATTTGACTCCTAGGTAATTCTAGATCCTGTTGCCTTGACAATCAGCTTTAACCATCACAACTACCAAATGTTAGAAAGCAGAGATTCAAACAAGTTCATAATGTTGTCATTCATTCATAGCTTCCATTTTTTGTTTGTTTTTAGAGTCAGGGTCTCTGTGTAGTTTTGGTGCCTGTCCTGGATCTCGCTCTGTAGACCAGGCTGGCCTCGAACTCACAGAGATCCTCCTAGCTCTGCCTCCCGAGTGCTGGGATTAAAGGCAAGTGCCACTGCCGCCCAGCCATAGCTTCCATTTTTATACATGGCAGTAATGAACATATTCATCAAGTCACCAAAATTTCTCTTCTAAATGACTTTCTTAATTCCTTCAAAGTTAACATTCTCTGTCAAAGGAAAGGAACTGGTTCCTGCCATCAAAAATTGTGCTAATTACTGAGAGGGGAAGTAGACACAGCCCCCATGCCTAACCCAGAGCTGTCTCCAATTGATAATTGCCTGCAAAGGAAATTAGTTTTCTCCAATGGAGTCTCACTGGGTATACAAACCATACCTAAGGGCAGGCTCCATGCCCAGCAGTAGATGGCCAACACAAAACAAACTCAATGGTAGTTTCGGAGGTTTTCATTGTCACACAATGCTTTGTCTGGACATGATTTCTAAACCTTAAAGATCTTTTGCTTTTTTAATGGAATTTCTGTGTGCGCAGATGTGTGTCTTTGCAACTACATGTGTTTCTTGTACTTTATTGGCTCTTTTGTTTGTGTATTTGCTTGTTTTGTCCTATTCTGATTTGTTTTTATTTCATTTTTAAAATGCCTGTTTGTTTTCTAATGAGAAAGAGAAAGAAAGTAAGGGTGTATTTGAGTAGATGGGGAGGTGGGGAAGACCTAGGAGTTGGGGGAGGGGAAACCATGATCAGAATATGTTGGTTGTATAAAAAAAGTATTTTCAATAACAAAATAGATAAAATAATGCTAGTTGTATATTAGCGTAAATGATACTTCAAGTTACTTAAGCTGCCCGTCGTGGTGCATAGTGTCTAACACCTGGAGGCTGGGAAAAGGCTCATGAGCGTAAAACTAGCCTGAACTACAGAGTAAGACTATTAAAAAAACAAAACCCTTTATATTGTATTTCTTCATTTGGGAAGATACACATTTTCTCATGTCATAATTTACTGATGTTATTTATGTCTTTATGTCTTTTGCTCATTTGGTATAGTTGATTTCAAACTGACACAGCACACTGGACATCCCTCCATTTGTCCCCATAAGGACTCAATGAAAAGGAAGGTCCTTTCAGTCTGTATGTTCTCCATAGGGCGTCTGCTCATAGTAGACCCAGTCCTTGTTTTTCAAACTTTCTTTTTGCAGCTCAACCTCTGCAATATAAGTGAAAGTTCTTCAGTACACTTGTCCTTGATGAGAACACTGAATTCCACTGTCTTAAGAACCTCTAAGAATAATGCAAATGTCTAGCTTTTTTATTTTTTTCTCAGACAAATCAAATGGTAGATTTTAACATCTGTGATCTATTTAGTAAGATGTATACCTTTTAGTGGTGTCCAATATAGAAGTGTTCCTCTTGAATTAAGAAAAATTTTTTTCTTTTGATTTGCCAATCGCCACCAACTGATTCTTTAGATTGTGGCCCTTAGAAACGTCCTATCTAGTGCCTCTTTCCTACCTTGGTCTTAGAACCATTAGCACCAGAAGGGAAATACTAGTAACAGCTACAAACACTTTTCCCCAACACTTTCACTTTTCTGCAGGTTCTATGTTTTACTGGGGGTTGAGCATCAGTGCATACATTAGTGTTAGGTACCTCCATTATAAGTGGAATTAATGTGTGTAGTATTGTGTATATTTATCCGCATTTTGTTATTTCATATAAATAGCATTGTAATATCATCCCTGGAGCCTGCCCCATGGTCGGTACAGAATTTCACCATTTGAAAAGCCTTTTCTATTAGAGGCCAAATAGCAAATTCTTTAGCTTATGACACAAGATCCTCATCTCTCCTCCTTCTTCTCTCCTTCTTTCTCCTCCCCCCTTTCTTCCTTTTACCCTTAAAATATAAAAAGCATTCTATGTCTAGACCTTACTAAAATAGTGTATGGTTGTATTTGGGTTTGGCATGTGAACTATAGTTTGCTATCTTTGAACTAGGATCATTCAAAAAAAACAAAAATAAGATTTAAAAATTTTAGGTTTGTTATATTTTTAGTTTTGTGTGTGTGTGTGTGTGTGTGTGTGTGTGTGTGTGTGTATGTGTTTTGTAGTATGTATACATGTGTATAGGTGCTCATAGAGTGCAGAAGAGGGCATCTGTTTCCATGGAGCTGGAGTTGAAGTTACAAGGGCTTTGGAGTCTTCTGATGTGGGTTCTGGGAAATGAACTTGGGCTCTCTGGAAGAGCATCAAGAGCTCTTAACTGCTGAGCCATCTGTCCAGCCCCCACCCATAAGATTTTTATGGTTTACTTTTGGAGCTAATTAATGCATGAATAAGATTATGTAGCTAGTTGTGTTTTTCCCTTATAAATAATAGGGAAGGGGGCCTCATCTGAATGGCTAATGTTACTTATCTCAACACAGCTATTTTTGGATCCATTGATATTCTTTTAAGAAAGAAAAACTGGCAGACAATACTTGGAGCTTGGATTTTTTTTTTTTTTCCGCTTCTGCAATTTCTTGCAATTGGAAACTAAATGACTGCATTTCCTGATGGTGCATTGAGAAAACTAGCAGTGTTGATCGTAAAAAATTTAGAGTTTAATTAAAACATGGTCACTTAAAGGGTTTCATACTAATATTATTTTCATACTTAGGTTTGTATCACCAGTGTGCCAATCAGCTATACTTTATGAGAACCACTAGAACTTATTGCACAAATATGCAAATGAATATCAACTGTGGCACTGGCTTTTACTTCAGGAGATATTTTCTGTAGGTCACAAAATGGAGAATTTCTATCAATCTTTATTTTATAATACTGTATTTGATTTTAAAAAATTATTTACATTTTATGTACATTGGTTTTGCCTGCACATATGTCTGTGTGAAGGTGTCAGATCCCCTGGAACTGGAGTTACAGTTGTGAGCTGCCATGTGTGTTCTGGGAATTGAACCTGGGTCCTGTGGGAGAGCAGCCAGTGCTCTTAAATGCTGAGCCATCTCCAACTCCTTGCATCTGATTTTTTTAAGAAAATTTTTACACGTTGTCCTGAGTGCAGTACACCAGAAACACATAGCTATACACTATGTCTTTCCACAATGTCAGAATTTATTAATTAACAACAAATTTCCAAGCTGCCACAATGTCTTTAGCTGTAATATGTCAAATAGCCACAATTTCCTTTGGTAGCTAGTCTTTGGTAAATACAAATTCTTTCATTCTAATATTAATTACTAGTATGAACTCTCAGATCACACACTGACTACAACAAAATAATTATTCTCTCTCTCTCTCTCTCTCTCTCTCTCTCCACACACACACACACACACACACACACACACACACACAGATGTATGTAGGCTATAGGAGGACCACAAAAGGGTCAAGGAGGCTACAAAGTTCAAAGAGGTCTTGTTGGAGGCAGAGGCCAGGGCAGATACAGATGCAAAGAGGGTCACAAGAGGTGGCCTGAGAAGAGATTAAGGAGCCCAGTTGGAGAGCTTCTGGAGGCATGCAGGGCCAAGCTGCAGAGGTTTAGGATTGAGTGGAGCTGCAGAAGCACAGGACCATGAGGTTGCAGAGGCAAGCTGCAAGATGCGGTCCAGATGGATGAATGGAGGAATGGAAGAATAATAATTTGTGTAGGTCATTTCATTGAGAATTCTGCTTCCCTTGAAAGCCCAGGGACAGTCAGGCATTATCTGTCAGTCTCTTTACATAGCCACACCAGTTGGTGGGCCAGTCACCATCACAACGTTAGGTGTCCTATTCTTTACGGGGTCCAGGTGAGGCTGTTGCACTCTGTTTGTTTGGTGTGTTTGGTAAGTTCTTGGGCTTTTTTTGGAAGGGAGGAGGTATGGTTTTAATCTCATATCTTCCCAATCTATTTTGATGAGTTTCATAAATAAACAATATGATACCTTTTTATTTTTAGGAATCAGTTATTTCCCAGGCAGTTTCTCATGAGTGGTGCGGGACAGGTGGTTGTCATCCTGCCTCTGCATTTGTATGCACAATGGAGCCAAATGGTGCTTTGTAAAGTGCAGCCACCCAGGGTGAGGTACGGCTTCTGACAGCCATTGTTTACACGATATGAAATAGGTTAGCACAGGAAACAGCCTGATTTCCATACCCATCCAGAAATTTCACTCTCACATAGCACAGGGAGGTTGCTGAAAATTATCAATCACATCCCCCTAACAAAACAAAAGAAAACAAACAAAAAAGCCATTCAGTATGTAGTTTGTTATGAAGTCTCTCCACACACTCATGTCCTGGGTGCTTGGTGCTCAGGTGATGACACTATTTTGGGAGGTTTTGGAAACTTTAGGAGGTGGGGCCTAGCTGGAGGAAGTAGGTAACTGGGGTTGTGTCTTTGAAGGTTTTATGTGGTTCCTGACCCCTTCCTTACCCTACTTCCTGCTTGTCTCTGCCACATGTTCCCATCCCTATGACATCCTATGTCACCGTGGGCCAAAAACAATGGAGTTGAGGACTATGAACTGAAAACTCTGAAACCGTGCATGAAAATAAACCCTTCCTGTCTTTAGCACAAGAATGAGTAGAGTAACTAATCCAGTCTATCAGTGTGCCTGGGGCGCCATCATAGAACCCTAGATAGGATTGCTTACACAACAGGTTTAGTTTGTCACAGTTCTCAGTGCTGGGAGTTCAAGATCAAGGTGTAGGCAGGCTTGGTGGTTGGTGTCTGTGAAGCCTTTCTTCCTAGCTTATAATAAGCAGCAGCCTTCTTCCTGTGTCCTCCTAAGCAGGAAGGCTTTCCCCTTGGGTATCCTCTTCTTTATGAGAACACTAGCTCTAGTTCAGTAGTGGTGGTGCTCATACCTGTAATCTTAGTTCTTGGGCTGTGGAGGCAGGGGGATTAAGAGTTCGAGGTTGGAAACCTGTATATAGTGAGGCCCTGTCTCAAAAATTAAAATAAAAAAGGGGAAACCACCCCACCCTGTGACCTCAGATAACTTTTATTTTCCTTTTCTGTGTTCTCTAAGTACAGTTAGGCTGAGGGGTAGAACTTCAACACAGGAAATTGGAAGAGGAAGCACAATTCATTCCATAGTATAGGCAGAACAGATACCCTAGTCTGGCCTGATTATATAGCCCAGGCTGGCCTTCACCTTGCAGTGATTCTCCTGCCTTGGCTTTCCCAGTGCTGGGATTGTAGGCATAAATCTTTCTTCACCCTCCTTTACCTTTCAGTTCTATAAATGTTTCATTTCAATTCTAAGTTCCCACAAAGGTTTGATCCAGGGACTTACATGGCAGGAAGTCAACACCACCTCCCACAAGTTGTCCTCTGATCTCTGCACATGTAACATGTGTACATCCACCCCCTACACTCTTAAATGCTCTCTCTCTCTCTCTCTCACACACACACACACACACACACTAAATAAATATGAAAAAAAAAAACCAAACAAAAACAAAAGAGTGGACCTACTATCAGAAGACTTACCAAATGGTTGCATGCAGGAAGAGATATGGATAAGAAACTATTCGTGGTCAGCAGACTAGATGTGGTTGGTTGTTTTTGCTCTTTGGTCTTTCGGCTCTTTGGGGGGCCTGCCACTCAGCTCCCATAAATCACACACGGGGCTTATTCTTAATTATAAATGCCTGGCCTTAGCTTGGCTTATTTCTAGCCAGCTTCTCTTGACTTAGATTATCCTGTCTACCTGTTGCCTCTGGGCTTTTTTCCTTTTCTTACTTCTGTAAATCTTACTTTCACTCTTATTATGTAGCTGGCTGTGTGGCTGTGTGGCTGTGTGGCTGGCTCCTGGTGTCTTCTCCTTGTTCTCTTATTCCTTCTTCTTCTCCTCCCATGTTTCTCCTTTTATTTATTCTCTCTGCCTGCCAGCCCTGCCTATCCTTTCTCCTGCCTCTCTATTGGCCATTCAGCTCTTTATTAGACCATCAGATGTTTTAGACAGGCAAAGTAACACAGCTTCACAGAGCTAAACAAATACAACATATCTTTAAATAAATGTTCCACAGTATAAACAAACGTAACACATCTTAATATAGTCTACAACAACTAGAGAAAAAATATGAAAAGATTCAAACATTTGTTAGTGTGGTAGATTGGAGATGTTGAATGCAGAGCAGTAGCCTTACCAGTTTGTCAGAACTTAAAGTCAGCACTCATTGGAGCTGCCTTGTAATGTGTAACTACCATGTCAATAAGAAAATGCTCCTGGGACTGGAGAGATGGCTTAGCAGTTATAAACATAAATGCTATTAGCGTTTAGTAATTCCTTGGTATTTAGTATTAGTAAATCCTCATGTACAGGACCTGGGTTTGGTTCCTAGCACCTACATGGTGACTCACAACTGTCTAGAACTCCAATTCCAGGAGATCTGATGCCTCTTCTGACCTACATGGGCTCCTTCATGCATGTGATGCACAAACATACACTTAGGCAAACACACATATCATAAAATTAAACAAATAAACATTTTTTGGCTTTTCCTTTTATAAAGAAAAGGTTCTGTTTTTTAAGAGTGGGGAAAAAGCCTGCTGGGTGCTGTGGCGCACACCTTTAATCCCAGCACTCGGGAGGCAGAGGCAGGCGGATCTCTGTGAGTTCGAGGCCAGCCTGGGCTACAGAGTGAGTTCCAGGACAGCCAAAGCTACTTAGTCAGACCCTATATGAAAAAAACAAACAAAAAAGAGGAAAAGTATAATTTAGACAGGACCATTTAGGACAAGCAAGTGGGATTGTTTGGAATGACCAAGTCTTGATTGCCCCTAAGATTCCCTGGCTCCCTTCAAGGTCATTTCCACCTGGGAAGCAGGAACACGGCCCACAGTCCTAGACACCCTACAGTCCCACTACTTTCTCTTTTCCTGGCCTCTGCTCAGAAGAATCTTCCTATCTTCTAGATTCTGGAATTTTCTTTAATTTTTACCCCCTCAATCTGTTCTGCATTCCAGAGACTCTTTTCCCAGGTCCTGGAGGATTAAGTTTTTGTAAGCCAAAGGCAGCAAACTTGAAGATTGTTTTGACCTTTGGCCTAGTCCCTTCCCTACCCCTGCTCCAAGCAAGCAAATTGCAGTTGATTCTGGGCTTGAGTAGGAAGCGAGCAAGTGGAAAACAAGGAATGTGGGGAGTGGAGAAAGTCCTCAGTGAATGAAGTCCTGAGTGAATGTGTACTGTTGGCACGGGCATGGACAGCTAAGGGACTCCATAGCCTCAGAACCAGAGGAGTGGCAAAGCCTTCTTTGGAGGACTGAGTGAAAGTGTTGATAGTGTGTGCAGAAATAGCTTTCTCCACCCAGGATTTTACAGCATGAGGACTGTTCCCTACAGAGACTGCTCCTACTTAGATTAGCTAAGCCTGTCCCCTTGATCAAACGGATACCATAAACCCAGTCTTCTTGTTTATCTGTATGCAACAACCCTGCCTCTCTGTTCAATTCTATATAATAGATACTCTGAACTTCCAGGGTGCTGTGGTTTCTCCATCAGGGAGATCCCAGTCCACCTGACCCCAGCCTTTTTTTCCATCTGTCTGTCTTCATTCCTTTCACTACCCACAGTCAGGTCAGTCTCTGGAAGCCTTACCAGGATGTGGCAAAAGAACATATACACTATCTCCCAGAACTTGCATGACAATACATTGTGGTAGACACTTATTATTCCTTTTGAAGGAGTGGAAAATGATACTCAGAAGGGTAAAATCGCCCAGTCAAACAGCTAGAGAGAGAGAGAGTAGTATAGCCTGGTCTGAGGCTCAGTTTTAGCTGGGCATAGTGGCAGAAAGCCTATAATTGTAGCACTTGGGAGACAGAAGCAGGAGGATTGTTGAGAGTTTGAGGCTGGCCTGGGCTACATAGCAAGTTCTAGGCCAGCATCAACTACATAGTGAGCTCCGGGGTCCAAAGAGTTGGAGAGAAGAGACTCAGTTTGCCTGCTCCTGTGCCTATAGTTCCTGCCTTATACCTTCCTCAGAAGAACAGACCATCATAACTGGTCTTGATAACTTTTTGAAGAAATGAACTCTGAGTCAATTTCTCTATTAATGAGCAATGGTTGTTCCTATAGTCCTACTTTATGGGGTCTCATATTTCTCAGCAGCAAACTTCTGACAGCAACCAGAGGCAATCATGAGATAAAAACCAATGCAGACCATGGGGTCTAACGAATTGAGCTCAGTAGGATATGGAAATAGCATACTAAATGTAACAAGGGTGCGTTCTAGTACATTCCACCTGTTTAAGTTCAGGGGCAATATATTTAATTTTTATTCTTTCTCCCCCTTCAGTTATTTGAGACAGAGTGTCATGTAGTCCAGACTGGCCTCAAATGTGTTATATAGCTGAGAATGACCTTGAACCCCCTGATCCTCTCATCTGCACCTCCCGAGTACTAGGATTGTAGATGTGCACCACAGTAAGTGTCTTAATTTCATTTTTTCAATGAACTGCATAACTAGAAATTATCTGTAATACTCTGCAGGAGCAAACAGCCTCCCAGGAAGACAACTTTAAACAAAAATGGAAGAAAAATCCATGTCAACAATATATTTTTTTGTCTTTCCCTCAATATCTTTTTTTAAAATTCCTCTCTGATACAGTATATCCCGAACACAGCCTACCCTCCTTCCTCTCCTTTCAACTCCCCACCCCCATCCCCTCTCTCCCAGATCCACCACACTCCTCTATTTCCCTTCAGAAAACAGGCATCCCAGGAATATCAACAAAACTCCAAATTGCAAGATGCAGTAAGACTAGGCATATTTCATAATCTTCATATCAAGGCTGGACAAGGCAACCCAGTAGGAGGAAGTAGGTCCCACAAGCAGGTAAGAGAGTCAGAGACACCCCCATTCTCATTCTTAGGAGTCTAACAAAATCCCCAAGCTAAAGGGCCATAATATAGATGCAGAGGGCCTAGCACAGGTTGCCGCTTCAGTCTCTAGGAGCTCCCTATGAGCCCTGCTGAATTGATGCTTTGTGTTCTCCTGGGGTCCTTGACCCCCTGGCTCCTACAATTCTTCTTCCCCTTCTTCTGTGGAATTCCCCAAGTTCTGCCTAGTATTTGGCTGTGGGTCTCTGCATCTGCTCTCATCAGCTGCTAGAGGAAGCCTCGCTGATGACAACTGGGCTAGGCACTGATCCATGAATATAGCAGAATATCGTCAGGAATCACTGATAATTTTTTTGTCAGTTGTGTTTGGTTCTATCCTATGTTTTTGAGCTATCCAGCTTTGGGGCGCTGGCCATCTAGGCAGTGTCAGGAATGGGCTCTCGCTGGTGTAGGCCTCAGGTTAGACCAGTCATGGATTGGCCACTCCCACCTTTGCCCCAGTGCAGCTTGCAGGCAGGGCAGGTTGTAGGTCATTGGTTTTGTGGCTAGGTTGGTGTCTCAGTCCCACCCCTGGGAGCGTAGCCTGGTTACAGAAGATGGCTGGATGAGGTTCCATATCCTTTATCACTAGTAGTCCTCACTAGGGTCAACAGCATAGGTTTCAGGGAGTTTCCACCGTACTAGGTTTCCACATTGCCCCCTAAATGCCCACTTATTTGAGTCATCGCTCCCCAAATTTCTGTCTTCATGGTTGCTTTTTGCACAGAACACTTCCTTTCCTCCCTTGTTAGTGCTCATTTCCATGTGGAAACTGGGTCCTAGACTCAAGAGCTAGAAGCTTTGTCCCACTGAAAAGCTTAATTTTTTCATTCAATAGGCTAAGGCTTCATCAGTGGCGACACCTCTCAGCCACATGCCAATAAATAAATGCTATAATAGGAAACAAACACAGAAAGCAGGTCATTAGTTTGCTGCCTCCTTCTTCAGAAAGTTGTGCTAGTTACTGTACAAGGAAGGAAAAATTTCCTGTGTTTGTTGAGTTTCCAAGGCTACTGCCAGCTCTGTTGGAAGCAACAAGTAAGTTGGATGGTAGTTTCCCAATGGAGTTGGATGTGACATCACAGACTAGAACTACATGAAACAGAAAGTAATCTGCTGTGCAGCTGCCTAAGCAGATGCAGAGGTCACCCTTTCCCACAATCTGGGTTTTAGAAAAGCTCCATACAAGAAATTCATGTCAAACAACCAGCCGTGGAAACTAAGCCCTTCCATAGTTTCCTCTTTTGTGCCTGGGGAAAAACAGGTAAATAAAGGTGATTTGGGTTTGGGAGCATAAAAGTTAAAGCAAGGTCTTCAAAGACTGATACATAGTTAAGAATGTATAACAGAAATGCTGATTACCTCCACTACGTCTCCATTTAACAGAGGAATTTCTTGCCTTTTGTTCAGATTAGTCTCCAGGGTCTCACTGTTCCTGGCTGACTTGGAACTCATGATGCTCCCGCTGCAGTCTCCTAAGTGCTGGGATTACAAATGTGTAGCACTATTGTTTTGAAATCTTGGCAGAATGTGTGGCATTTCACGTGATTACTGTAAACTTAATGGCATGTATTCTTCCACTGAGATCTCCACAGCAAATATGGAAATTGTTGATGCTATACAATCAGAAACTCATAGATCATATACTATATATAATAGTATACATAATAATATATCATCCATAATTTATATAGCATTATTTTCACTCTTTGAGAATTTCATACATATATGTGGTGAAATATGATCAAATATGTGATTTGCCCCGTCATCAACCCCCTCTGTGTCCCTCAGTTTCTCCTCATCCTAACTGCATGTCTTTTAAAAGAACCATGGAGTCCAGTTAGTACTGCCCATATACATGGATGTGGGATTATTCACTGGAGCATATCTGTGGGGTTTTGCGTGGGTGACATAGCTGCTGTGAGTTCATGAGCACAATAGCCATGTTGTGTCCAGAAGACAGCTTTTTCATGGCACTCCTCCCATCCTTCAGATCTTACATTATTTTACCTCCTCTTCCGTCATTAGTCAATACATTTGGTTGTAATTTCTGCTGACATTTTATGAGACAGGTTTTCATTATGTAGCCCTGGCTGGCCTGTAACTTTCTGTGTAGACCAGGCTGACTTTGAACTCAGAACGCTGCTTACCTTGGCCTCCTGAATTCTGGGATTAAAATCGTGTACTACGCACCCGGGCCATCACTGTTTTTATAACCTCTTAGTTACAAACTGTAGGCTCTGAAGGGACACAGTTCACTCTTTACCAGGCTATCTGTGGGGTGTTTCAATAGCTCTGTTGTTGCACACAAGTTTAGGTAATAATTAAACCATATCTAACTTCCTTCAGTAGCCCAGATGTGATATCAAAATGGTGACTGCCTCTTGGGAGGAATTTGGCTCACTTATTTAGTCAATACAAGTACAGGGAAGTTCAACCAAAAGAGATGATCATTGCCTCACACATAGCACTAGGCCCTGTTACCCCAGGTAAATTCCTGACATTGTACAGAAACAGCCATTGGCTCAGTACCCACTGAGCATTAAAGGGGACCCAGTCTCTTTCAGGTCTTTGAAATTTCAGAGGCAATGAGTTTGCCATTAATAAATTTTACTGAAGCCCATTTATACTGTTACCTACAAACTGGCTGTATTGAATGGGATTGGCTACAACAAAAGGCTCCAGAAATTTTCCACTATGTAGTAATGAGTAATGATTACTTCTGTTAGTACACCTCAGAGATTTCCTTACTGTAGAGGCTCTAGCAACCTCCTCTCATGTTTCCTGGTGTCTCTTAACCACTGAGATGATCCTGCATTTCCAGTGCCTTCTGGTCCTAGAAACTGGTCTTCTTACTCCCACTAGAAGGGAAAGGACTGGCCACCTACTGGGTCCTTCTGAAGACAGAATATCTCACAGGTCCATTAATGTCTTGGACCATGACAGCGGTGCCCTAGAAGCTTAGCTACGCTCCTGAAATTTCCTTGATACCACATGATGCCAAATCTGGATTTTCAGATATGCTGCTTCAGCAGAAGGTGGTAGCTTCCCCTGTCCTTAGTTCCTTGCCAGATGGCATGGCACTGGAGTAGGGTACATTTCTCTAAGAACCCACTGTCTACCTGGGGAACTCTTTTGAATCAACCTGGTGGAAAACAAGATTTCTTACATTTTGTGTATGGTGTCTCCCCACCAATGAAAGCATAAGGTAGAACTGGAGGAAAATGGCTGCTTTTCATCTCTTAGCCATGTCTTAACTGATCAAGCATGATATCTTAGCACAATTAGCTGAACTTCATGCAGTTATCTTGGCCATTAATAGTATGGCCAGCAATTAGACTTGTGTGTATATAAATTCACTCATGGGTCATTGTCACTGGTGGTGTTTGGCTGATAGGGATACATAGTTCCTTTTCTAAGGCTGCCTTATTTTGGTTAAAGAACTCTGGGAGACTCTTACCTTAAAGATCCTTAGAATATAAACGAAATGAACACAGTGTCACCAGGGCATTCATTATTGTCTCCAGAGTTCTAGATGTTGGTGAGAATGACTTAGGCACTCATTTTACTTCTCAAAATACTCAGTGCTTGGATCTTAGGAAAGACAATACAATCTTTATTTCTCTTACAGGCTTTAGGCTACAGACATCATAGAGTATCATAATGGCTTATTGCTACAAGTTCATTCAATTCATAAACTGAATTGCTACAAGTTCATTCGCTGAATGAAGCATGGTCTGTTCCAGCCATCAGAAAAACACTACAGGTAAAGTAAATACTAATAAGGAGTCAGATTCAGTTTTTAATTTTGACGTTATAAATTAATTACATTTCTTCCTTCCCTTTCCTCCCTTCAAACCTTCCCATATACCCCTTCCTGCTCCCCTTCAAATGGATGCCCCCCTTTTTACTAATTGTTATTGTATTTGTATGTACATTGTATTGTATGTATTTTCCACATGTATATACATTTCTAAATATAACCCGTTGACAGACTCAGTTTTTTGTATATGATTGTTTATAATTCCCAACTCTACAACTTCTTTGTTACCTTCTACTGAACTTCAGGACATGTGAACATGAGAATCTTAGGACTCCCTGCATTGACACTGGTGGGAAGACCAAGCATAGATGTAGTCAGAAGTTTCTCTGGTCCTGCCCGGCCCTTCAGTCTGGACAAATCTCTTCCACCCACGTCTTTCGCAGCCGCTTGGCCCCAAGTAAACAGACAGAGGCTTATATTATTTACAAACTGTATAGTCTAATGGCTCAGGCTTCTTGCTAGTTAGCTCTTATAACTTGACCCATTTCTATTAATCTATAAGTTGCCACGTGGCCGTGGCTTACCAGTATTTTCACATCTTGCTTCTCCTGGCAGTGGCTAGCAGCATCTGCTCTGCCTCTCCCTTTCTTCTTCCTGTCTCACTCTTTGAATTTCCTGCCTGGCTATAACCTGACTTGCCATAGGCCAGAGCAGCTTCTTTATTAACCAATCACAGCAACACATATTCATAGCATACAGAAAGACATCCCACAGCACGTAGAAACTTTGACACATATGTAGGAACCCTCTTCAGAGCCTATCATCTAGCCAATACTAAATCCCAATTCAGTTTCTTCTTTTTGATTTCTCAAGTCCTGTTCAGATTTCTTTGGAAGCCTGCCCTGCTCTCCCTGGAAAGACTCATTTCATGAAGTGATAAATATTTTGCATGCTCTTGGTAAGTGGCATTACTAGTCTCAATATACAAAACAGATTTTAAATAGGGGTCTGCTATGTCTCTGTGAGCTTGACAATTGACACAACATAAAAGAAATGTTTTCTTGCTTAATTGAATATTTCTTATTAATGATTGGTTTGCCTCCAAATGGTGACTTTGGAGGGCAGGTCCCAGGTTTCTTCCACCCTATGGTTCCCGACTACATCCTGGGACTTTATCTCCATTATCTGCTTCTAGGCTCCAAATAAAGGGAAAAAGAATAGGAAAAAGTTAATCCTACTTTTTAAAAGTCTTGGTTCAGATGATGTACTTCACGGATGCTCTCATTCCATTGGTTATATCTAGTCATATGGCCACAGCTGGCTAATAAAGAAGGCTGGGAAATGGTGTTCTGTGGGTGTTCATAACAAGTCTACCTTATTGAAGAAGAACATGAGTTTTAGTAGAAAGCTCACTACGTTTTTGTTTTTCAAAACAATATATTGCATCATATTTGCTACCGTATGCTTGACAGCAAAACAGAAGTTACATTTGTAACTGCAGGAAAAAGAAGCTGTTATGTTATTGGAAAAAAAAAACCTTGGGCCCTTTAAAAATTACGAAGTTGTAGGCTTGTCTGAAGTGACTGAGCAGGAAATGTATTCTTAGAAATACAGGTCTTGGCTTACCTTTTTTGCCATGGAGATATACCCCATGTCTACAGGTATTTGAGAATTTGAAGAGCATATGTTTGTGAGGTTGAGATCAGGTTATACCCTTTCTACATTACTGCATATTGTGTAAAACGGTGGTTTTTCACTCTCCCCTGAGAGACTCCATTTTACATACAGACTGTGACTCTATTTTGAGGATGGAGGATCGCTCTGCATCTTGGTAGACACATAAATAACACCATCTGTCAAACACCACCCACGAGGTACAGACTGATAAATAACTTATTCCTCAAGGTAGAAAGGGTGCCACCTTATACACTCATTAAAGAAAATTGGGACTGTAGGAGTGCATGGGTTATTCAATTGATATCAGGAAAACCAGGCCAATACTACTTAGTGTACACACCAGACTGAGGAGAGGGTATAATCACCTCACTTTGACTCAATAAAGAGGAAGACACCTAACCCCATGATGATAATGGCTCCACTGAACTGTCATCTGACCATCCCATGTGTGTGTCAAGGGACTGATGGGCAAAGAACTCCTGACTGCCTCGAGGTTTCAGACAT
>CABHPP010125507.1:0-13171 GCA_902168425.1 Peromyscus attwateri | reverse complement strand
ATGGATATAGGTCAATAGTCAGCATGAAAGCCCCACCTTCCTCTACTGAGCCCTTTCCAGATCACAAAAGGAAAGTGGTCCTGCCAAATTAAAACTCTCCATAACAATAAAACCTGATTTAATGCAGTCATTATTTTTCCATTAAATCTGAATATCATCTAATGCATGGATGTTATTTTAAACCTACTACACTAATGCAAATCTAACATTCCTTATAAATCAGACCTAAATGTTCCATCAGTTGTCATTACTGCTATTGACAATCACAGTACCTCATCCCCAAGGGCACCGTCCCCTCCACCCCTGCCTCCTGACTCGGGAAGAAGGAACAGAGATGCATTTAATTTCCAGTGGAGAGCTGCTTGCTGAAGTACAGAGACTGAGTCAGTAACGCCCTGGAGCGCTCTGCTTAATTTGGTTCAACACGTAAGCCACATGAGGCTGGGAATAATTCGAAGGCTTGCATTTGAAACACCAGGGAAATAGAAACCTTTACAGACTTAAATCAGAGGAAGCTGATGCTGGGGATTGATGCCATTGGGGGAAAATGTGCATGGAAGAGCTAAGAGACTAAACAGGAGACAGTACAAGCCAAAGACTGGTAACCACAGGCAGTCCTTACCAGTCCTTTGCTGGAAGAGAGAGGGAAGAGGAGTAAGTGGTACTAGGAACCATGGGCAGGTGATGCTGGGGGAGTATGGGAATACACCAGGCTTTCCCGGACTCAGAGAAGACATAAGCAGAGGAAAGCTCTGTTTAGCCACAAAGTGGAAACATTTCATTCCTGTTCTTTCCCTGTTCTCTGGCCATCTACCTATTGGCCAAATGCAGGAGAAGATAAGCGATATGAGAGTCTAATATCTAGAGACATTTGTCCTTGAGACAAGAGCCAAGCAGAAGAAGGAAGGGTGTGACTATAGACAACTACATTCCTACCTGAATGTCTGCCTGTCTGGCCTGGGAAGCTCCAAACTTTGCTTCAACTCTACCACACACCTTCTGTTAAGAACTGTAGCAGGAATCTTAGAAGGTCTTATTAATAAAATCAAACCTGAGAGCCAGGTATTGGGTTAAAGCTGGAAGATCAGAGAAGCAGAACAAGCCACAGCTTCCTCACCTTGCAATTCCTCAGTTGATCCTGTTTCTTCAGACTGGAAGCCTCTGAGTCCTCATCCAAATGGATCTCAGCTGAACTGCTTCTCGAAAGCCTGAAAGCTTAACAAGGCCAAAAGCTTCTAGTTCCTGGTCTTCACACCTTATATATCTTTCTGTTTTCTGCCATCACTTCCTGGGATTAAAGGCATGAGTCATCATGCCTGGCTGTTTCCAGTGTGGCTTTAAATTCACAGAGATCTGTATGGATCTCTGCCTCCCAAGTGATAGGATTAAAGGCGTGTGTGCCACCATTTTCTGGCCTCTATGTCTATCTAGTGGCTGTTGTGTTCTCTGACCCCAGATAAGTTTATTAGGTTGCATAATATTTTGGGGAACACAATACCACCACAAAGAACCACATATGTACATTAAGAAGTTGCTCGGTCAGCATTAATTTATTGAACCCTGCTGTGGGATGTTCTGTGTGCTGTCAATATGTGTTGTTCTGATTGGTTGATAAATAAAATGCTGATTGGCCAGTAGCCATGCAGGAAGTATAAGTGGGATAAGCAGACAAGGAGAATTCTGGGAAGAGGAAGGCTGAGTTAGGAGACACCAGCCCACTGTCCAGGGAACAGCATGTAATGGCACACAGGTAAAGCCACAGAACACATGGCGACATATACATTAAAAGAAATGAGCTGAGTTTAAGTGCAAGAGCTAGTTAGTAGTAAGCCTGAGCTAATGGCCGAGCAGTTTTAATTAATATAAGCCTCTGTGTTTTTACTTGGGGGACGCGCATGGGAGAGATTTTTTCCAGACTGCCGGCAGGCTGGGACACAGGAAATCTTCTGGCTACAGAACCCCAAATACACTGTGGGGTGCTGAGCATCACAGTTGCTCCCCTATAATAATAGGGTAGTGCTTATCCTACCCTCTGGGGAGAAACCATTTGTTCTAGGAGGCCTTGTCCCTGGCCAGGTTCCAAAGTTGGGCCCGGTTGTCTCTGTCCAAGTGCCTCTCACCACTGCGTCTGATTGGGGACAGGCACACACTGAACCACAAGCTGGTCAGAGCACAGCATCAGCCTGATTGTAAGACTGAGAGGGAAGGGCCTATGTCCCGGGTGGGTCTTTCGGATTTTGTTCTGCACATTTAGGAACTAAAAACCACAAAGTTTCGTGTGATCCCAGGAACTGACAGTAGAGATTCATTTAGCTACCCACCAGAGAATAACAGTCAGCTGAGGAAGAAAGAAAAAAATATTCCAAGAAACCAAACTGTAGCCCAAGCCTTGAAAGCAAGCTACCCCAGCCACCACTGGACTTGATAACGAGTGGAGCCAACAGACTCCTTCAGGGTTTTAAGCCACTCAAGCTTTGTGTGTCTTGCAGCTACAGGAGTCCGAAGTGATAGGAAGAACTAGCTGGTTCTTCAAAAGATCAGCAAATGCCAAAGTTATTTACTTTTTACTTGTGTATCAGTGTCGCTTTCTTGTACAATTTTTAAGAATTTTATATCATGTCTCCCAGGAGCTTAGATGGGGATCGTCTGAACTCTTAGAGGACAACACTATCTTATTTATATCTTGTAGTTGTTTGTTTTTGCTCTTTTGGGCTAGCTCCTAAATAAATCACACATGGAAGCTTATTCTTAATTATGAATGCCTGGCCTTAGCTTGGCTTAATTTCTAGCCAGCTTTCCTTAACTTAAATTATCCCATCTTCCTTTTGCCTCTGAGCTTTTCCCGTTCTCTTACTTCTGTAAATTTTACTCTTACTCCATGGCTTGCTGTGTAGCTGAGTGGCTGGCCCCTGGAGTCCTCCTCCTTCTTCTTCTTCTTCTTCTTCTTCTTCTTCTTCTTCTTCTTCTTCTTCTTCTTCTTCTTCTTCTTCCTCCTCCTCCTCCTCCTCCTCCTCCTCCTCCTCCTCCTCCTCTTCCTCCTCTTCCTCCAGCTACTTCTTCCTCCTCCTCCCAGATTTCTCCTTCTATATATTCTCTCTGCCTGCCAGCCCCACCCAGCCTTTCTCCTGCTTCATTACTGGCCGTTCAGTTTTTTTTAGCCTATCAGGTATTTTAGACGGGCACAGTAACACAGCTTCACAGAGTTAAACAAATGCAACATAAACAAAAGTAACACACCTTAAAATAATATTCTACAACAATATCTGACTTTAAATATTTCTCACCCATATTAAATGTATTTCCAACACAATACAGACACTACCATTGCTCTCCACCTCAGGGTGAATTTCTTAATGTCCAATGGCTGCATAGAAGCCACACCTCACTCCTCCTGTCCACCTGACAGATGTGAATATCTGCATCCTGCATTTTATTGTCTTAGTTCAAATGTGATCTGAGACCCTAGGCACTTACTCCAGGGGCAGACAAACCCCCGTAAGCCAGCGAAGTTTCCCTTCGCTGAAATCTGACTGCAGGTGATGTTAGTTATCAAAGCTTGCCTATCACCTTTCCTGTTTGATGATCGGTCTCCACACCTGGACTTTGTGGTCCTCCTTGAAGACAAACACATGGACTATGGTGCTGTGGGTCTAGCAGGTGCTCTCTATCTGTGCAGTTTTCCCTTACTATCCTGACAGTGTGTTATGAGGCTCTGGCTCCCTTTGTGCCTTTGACTTGAATAGTTCAAGGTATTTCATAAAATTACTTTTCTTGTACTGGGTTTTAATAACAGCATGTAAATATTCCATGAGGAAACACATTATTTTGTATTCTAAACTAAAAAAAATTAATAACGAAAGAATAGGGTATGTTTTGTATTGTATTCTAAGTCACAGCTCTTGCTCTGTGTGTAATGGGATTGCTCAGCTCTTCCCATCTGTAGCTGATGAGGTTGACAGTGTTGGAGCTATAGGCGCCACAGATTGGACTGGGTAGGTTATTTTAAGGGGAGGGGGAGTACCGGGTGGTGGTGGCACACGCCTTTAATCCCAGCACTCAGGAGGCAGAGGCAGGTGGATCTCTTGAGTTCGAGGCCAGCCTGGTCTACAGAGTGAGTTCCAGGACAGCCAGGGCTACACAGAGAAACCCTGTCTTGAAAATCAGGGGAAGGGGGGCGGGGGTTGGAGGGGTGAAGGGATGAGAGAGGTAGGGGTGGATCTGAGAGGAGCTGGGAGAGAAGTAGGAGGTAAACATGATCAAAATATACTGTATACGTGTAAGAAATTCTTCAAGAACTAATAAAAATAAAACATGTAAAAAATGCTCTTGCTATCTGTGACCCTATGCATAAATATTTTAGAATTCAGTTGTCAAGTTCCACAAAAAAAGCATGACAATGCAAAAGAAAGAAAACTTTCAGAACATGTGATCTATAGAACAATCCATAGAAAAATTTGGGGAGAAGTAACATTTTACAACGCTAAGTTCCAAAAGCCATGAAAAATTATCTGAGCCTTGACTTAAAGGCTTATCTCCAGTAAAGATGTCCACTCTTCTCCTTGGAGTCCTTGCATGCATTCTGACAGGCTGACTGTTAGTCATTCGGTATGCATTGATACTATATTTTAAAATTGCTTTAACTTTTGTGTATATCACATAAGACAGCAACTAGTGTTGGCTATCCATCAATATACAACATAGCATATTAGGCCTACAAACAAATCTACAGCTTTGAGTTTCTAGGTACAGCCCTCCACTTTGAAGCTTCTCATTACACATGGAATTTCTTTATATTATATGAGCAGGAGAGGGGCTATTTATTGGAGCAGAGAAACTTACAGATGGTTACACCATGGAGGAATATGGCACATACACACCCACAGCAGCCACTGGCTGTCTAGAGCCCCTTACCTCATCCGCCCACCACAGCACCTACAGACAGGCTTGTGAGGTCTTATGCAGGCAGCCACTGCAGCTATGAGCTCATGTGTGCAACAGCCATGCCCCCTGCAGAAAAAAAAGCACTACATGGCACTTTCCCGTCCTGTGGCTCTTTTCGTGGGACTTGGAGAGAATGATATAGGTGTCCTGTTTATGGATAAGCTCTCAATGTCACACTTCCTCTGCTGGTCTCTGCATTACCATGCTGCAAGCACTGTTCATCTGACCAGGGCTGAAAGCAGAAGATGTTTATTAATATTAATGTTAATATTAGGCGAGTGAGATGACTCAGCAGGTGACCTGAGTTCAATCCCTAGAGCCCACGTTAAGACGGAAGGAAAGAACCAGCCCCACAAAATGGTCCACTCACTTCTGTATGTGCACTGTGGCATGCATGCACATGCACAACACTGATGTGCATACACACAATAATAACACATACAATTTTTAAATTATTTAGAATGTGGTTTGATACCGTATATGGTTTGCAAAAGGAAAACAGCAAATTCTCCTCTAGGGATGACGAGCATTCCAGTCATGGGCTTTCGACAAGGTTTGTAGTGACAGGTGTGTGTTACTCCTGAGGAGGGGCAGGCCTAACTCTAATCAGAAAGTGGAGAGTTGCCCCCATAGCCTCAGCCACGCCACTACCGCACCAAGGGACACGTCTCACCTGGCATTATAGCATGCTGCATTCGCAGCCGAGTGAGTCTGTTGATGGCTTTTCTCCACCAGAACCTGCACAGCACATTCTGGAATACAAAAAACTATTTAGCAGGGAGGAAACTTGCAGCTCAGTTCAAGCTTGATTTCTCTACATCTACCCAAATATATAAATACAATTTTTATTTGTCTAAAATATATTTCTTTCCTCTGTACCATCAAAATATATTTTGTTATATATACATTAGAATGAATAGATGGTCACTGGATTTAGACTCAATGTTTTAAATTGTTACTTTATAAATGTAAGTTTAATTATCTTTCTTTGGTAATTTATTCATCTTTTATTTCAAGCTTTTCTTTTCCATGTGTTGATTCAAGTATAATGCTTTCCTTTCTTTATCCCATTTGGGGCTTATTAGGCTCCCTAAAATGAAGGATTAGTGTTAGCCAATCCTGAACCCCTGTGCCATATCTGATTTTGAATGCTATGCTTCCTCATACCCTCTCTTATATCGCTCTGAATTCCCATTGAACTTACATTAAACCTCATTTTGTATTTCCCTCCCTTTGTTTTTTATTGTAATGTTCAGGATTTCTCTGGCTGTTTCAGCTCATGTAGTCTCTCTTCAACCATGTCTTATGAAATGTTAAACCATCGGATGCCTTTTGCACATCAACTGTGATTATTTTTCATTTTGTTTTTGTTTTGTTTTGTTTTGTTTTGTTTTGTTTTGTTTTGTTTCTGCTCCTGAAAGTTTGCATTTGGCACAGCCATGTTAAGGGCTCCATAAGAATTGGCAAAGCACCATACCAACCTGCCTACAGAGACCTCCTACCCCGACTGTCTAACCCTTCCCACTGGGCTGTGCACAGTGAAAGCACTGAGGTTCTGGGCTGCTTGCCACAGTTGATACAGACCTATCAGAATGGGCACAGCCCATTCTATCCCAGCCTGTCTAAACATGTGTCAGTGTGCTTGCCCTGGAAAAGTATATACATTAGATAGATAGATAGATAGATAGATAGATAGATAGATAGATAGATAAAAATATCTATGTATGTAAATATGTATGCGTATATATACCAGCTTCAAGCTTATCCCCAGGCTGGCAGGAAACATCTTAAGTCCTTCTTCTGTTCGCTTCCCCCTTCCTGGGGATCATATCAAAAGTTCAAAATTTCACACCACACAAAAGTACTGAATGAATGGTGCTGTCATCTCTCTACGCTAGTGACTGCAGAGAAAATCAGGGTCTCTGTCCATGGCCACTCTGGTACTCCTGTACCCAGCTTGGGTATAGGAACTGAATGTATCACACATGCTTGCTGAAGACACCTTATCCTGCATCCCTGGCAGGAAAGTAAGCCTGGATCCCAGGATCTCCAGGGTTTTTGGACCACAACTCGTGCAGGTCCTCTGGGTTGTTCTGCCTTTTTTTCTTCTCGGAAGACCCTTCAAACTTCCATGGGCTTAGGCCAGTCATCTCTGTTGGCATCTTCTGCCTTCAGCTCCATGGAACTCTCCCTGAAGGAACACGATATAGGCTACCTATCTGCTTGGACAGAAGGACAGAAGATAGACACCATACTAACACACAGCTGAAGGGTCAGCCAGCTCACATTGGGATTGACTGTTAATTCATCAACTCAGAGGGTGGGGCAGGGGAGGGGCGGGGGGAGCAGGGCAGCAGGGGGAGTGGCCAACAGAGTATCCAGCATCTGGCATCCATTCCAAAAATCTTTGGTGCTCGGCAGATCAGCTCCTCCCCTGAATGGAGGAGGAGGAAGGGCAGGAAAAGGAAGAAAATCTGCTATATTAGGTCACCAGTTTGAAGTCTTTCCTTCTGAAGCTCTCTATATAGCTACTTCCGACTAATGTATACCTCACCTCTGTGAGACGCTTGAAGTCCATGTGGCTGTAGTGTACCTGCAGGATTGTTGTGGGTAAATACCTGACTAACCATCCCAAGAGAAGGGCCTCCCGAAAGTTTTACAGAAGTCCCTGGAGGGTCACTCAGCCCCCGGGGTAGGCTCATCCCAAAGCAGAGGTGATGGGTCCCAAGAGGTGACCAGGCTCTAGACATCTGGAAGGATGGCTTTAAGTTCTCTGTGGAACATTTTACTCATGTCCATGACATCCTCAGGGCACTGAGCTTCAGGTGTCTGCAGTGGTGATCAGCTCTGCTATGCAAAAAATTGGTTTTCAGTTCTCCGTCTCACTTCCAATACTCTGACTTCTAGGAATCACTCTCAACTAGCCTGCCTGTTTAGACTCTGCTTCTAGAGGCCAGACTAACAGTCCTCTGTGGAGAACTCCTTCTACAGAGCTGCTAATGAGACACATCACACCCAAAAGGTGAGCAGACCAAGCAGAGAGGATGGAGGTGAGGTAGTAATAGGAAGCCAAAAGCAGAAACAGGGCAATCACCAACAGAGTTGTCTCAAGGATGGGGCCCTGTAGGAGATCATCTGGGTAATGTCTGAGCCAAGTCCAAGGCAGGGAGGGTGCTGCTTACAGGGTCAGGGCGTTAGCAGAGCGCTGGCTGCAGGTGGATGGCAAGGATGAACACTCAGCTTGGGCTCTGCACTGACAGCCGCTGCTTAGCAATGCAAAGGCTGATGCAGCGGTCACTCTGTGACCTCACCCTTGGCCTCTCAAAGTGGGGCAAGGTGGGGGAGGTGCAGCATGCTCAGGCAGCTGAGGAGAAGGGATGCCAGCATATGCTGAGGTCTGAGAAGTGAGGCTGCTGGGAAGAGCAGAGTAGAGAAGTCAGCGAGGTTACTGTCAGGCAGAAGGCAGAACAGAAGAGAGGGGGCCAGGCAGGTCCAGCCTCCTGCAGAGCGCTCAGCGCTGCACTGAGAGCTTGGCAATGAAGCTTTGGTTTCCCAGATTAGGGTGAGTTCATTAAGAGATGGAACCCGCATCCAACCTTCTCCTTTGCCTTCAGGAGCTCCACTGCCCTACAAAAATCTTCCTAGGTTCTTGTGTGGCCAGAGGAGTAAAACATGTGCTTGACCACAAGTCCTGATGTCCACACACAACAGTTCAATCTTCTCCTGCTCCAACCACTTGTCAATAGAAGCTGGGAAAGATGTAGGAAGTGAGGGCATCCCCCCCTTTTGTTATTGCTTCTGGACTATCAGCAAGTTCCTCTAAGACAACCCCACTGACAGACACTGTGGTCCGTTCTGCTAATTATCAGCAGTTGTGTGAGCTCAGCCATCTCCATTGCCCCCATTAGGCATCATTGCTTCCATCATATTCTGCCTGGAATTCCCCTTGAGGAGGAGCTGGACACTAGACCCTCGCCCCAGCACCGTGGCTATTTTCACTGCCTCTGTGGGGAACTGATATCATCAAAGCATGTGCTATTTGGATTAAAGGGACAGCAGTCCTTTATTTATTTTCCATTCAATTAGTACATACAGATGCTCTGACTTATAACATGATTTTGTCCTAATAAACTCAACATAAATTAACAATATCCTATTTCACAAAAGTGCATCTAAGGGGCAGAGCAGAGAGTTCGGGTGGCAAAGGGCTTGCAGTATAAACACTAGGATCTGAGTTTGGATCCCCAGAGCCCATGAACCTGCATGTGTCTATAATCCCAGGCCTGGGAGATAGAGACCTAAGGACTCCTACAGCTTTCAGACCAGCCAGGTTCTATAGCATGAATCTTAAAGGGTCTTATTAATAAAATCAAACTCGAGGCCAGTTATTGGGGTGAATGCTGGAAGATCAGAGAAGCAGAACCAGCCACAGCTTCCTCACCTCGCAATTCCTCAGCTGATCCTGCTTCCTCAGACTGGAAGCCTTTCTGCTTTCTGCCTCACTCCCTGGGATTAAAGAGGCATGTGTCACCATGCCTGGCTGTTTTCAGTGTGACATTGAACTCACAGAGATCCAGACAGATCTCTGCCTTTGGAATGCTAGGATTAAAGATGTGTGTGCCACCATTTTCTGGCCTCTATGTCCATCTAGTGGCTGTTCTGTTCTCTGACCCCAGATAAGTTTATTAGGGTGCACAATATTTTGGGGGACACAATATCACCACAAGATTCAGTGATAAACACTGTCTGAAGAAAAAAGAAGGTGGAGAACAATTGAGGATGACACCAAATGTCAGACTCTGGCTTCCACATACGCATGCACACACACACACACACACACACACACACACACACACACACGCGCGCGCGCATGCATGTACACCAGCATGCATAGACACACAGATACATACACAGGTGCAATGTAATGCACAGGTTTCTTTCACTACGATGCAGTATCTGAGATACACAGCCTAAAAAGAGGAAACATTGGTTTGGCATGATGTTTTCAGAGGTGTCTGTTCTTGGTGTCATGGCTGTGTTACTTTTGGCAAAACATCATGGATGAAGTATGTGGCAGAGGAAGCTGAAGGAGAAGGAGCCAGTGCCTCAGCATAACCTTCAAGGGCATGCTTAACGCCTATTTCCTCCAATAAGGCCCTACCTACCTCCCAGGATTGCTGTTAGCTGAGATCCAAGGCACTAAGATCTGAGTGTTTAGGAGATAAGACAAGAGACCAGCGAAGGAAATCCATACCAGATACCACACGCCAATTCTGGTGCACCATGTGTGAATCTGAATTTTACCTCATATGCATCCAGTTTATCCCTTTCGAGATATTCCCAGAGCTGGAATGTCTTACGTGTGTGAGCAAAGCAAATGCGAGTCGTATCTACCTCACAAGACCTTGGAATGCCAACAAGTAGAAATTCAGTACTGGGATCCTAGATACTATACCTGACATGAACCTCCAAGCAATTTGGAGAAGACTTACCAATACTCTTCCATCGAGAGAGTTTTATTTTTCCAGCAGGTAGGCGGACTTAGCATTAGAAGAACAACATTCCTAAAGCATTAAGGGACCTACGTATTTGAAAGTGAATCTCATTTTAACATTGATTTCCGTTATGTTAACAGTCTCTCCAAACTTCTGCTCTTACCACTTATTGCAATGACTGTGCAGACAAGGAGTGAGAGGAGTTTCCTAAGGGCTAGCTGCCCACCTGAAGTGGACAGTCTAACAAATGAGCTCCAAGCTGTAGCGTTCCTGTGAAACATTCCAAATTCTATCAGGAATTTGATGATTAGACTAATGTGGGCAGAGACATGCCAAACCAAGGAGGTTTGCTTCAGGAGATATGCAAGATCTGAGAATGACTCAAAAAGCACCAGAGGACACATGGAGCCCCTGGCTAAGGGACCAGGCTCACCCAGGCATGTGGGGCCCCTGGCTGGATTGAGGTCGAATGCAGGCTTCACTCTGGCTTCCTGCTCATGGTCAAATAGCCCAGTTTATTTCAGAGCCTGTTCCTTAGTTTGGAAAATAATCACCTGTCAGCTGATGAGGACTGGTCATACGTCAAGACAGGTCAGCAAACTGTTTTGTAAAGGATTGGGGATGCATGGTCAGTCTCTGGGCACAGCTATTCATCTATACCACTCTATGAAACAGCCACAGGCTATATATAAATGAATGGATGACTAAGAGTGAATCTGTGTTCTAATAAAATGTTATTGATGAAACCTGGAAACTAGCTGGCAGTGACCTAAGGGCCACAGTCTGGTAAGTTTCATGGGGACTATGCTGAGTACATGGGAGGGGTGTTGGTTCCAGGCCTGCTTATCCTCAACCCAGGGCCATCTGTGCCCTCTTTGAATCACAGGAAACTGACTCATGCAAATTACATTTTCCAATCCTCTTTGCCAAAAGATTGAAAGTAGAGTTAACCAATGAGAGGCTAACTCAATGAAAGGTGAGAGCTTGGAAGTCAAGGAGCATTTCATGCAGCCTGCCATCCTGATAGGCACAGTCTCTCTGCCCACAGCCCTTCCCCAGCTCCTGCTGGGCAGTCTGGCATCTGGACCTTAGTAACATTGTGCCTTCCTTTCCCCCATCTCACTGTTGGGTGGAAGCAGCTGAGATCTTGGCTCCCTAAACTTTGCCTAAACAGGGTGAGATGGTCCTTCAGGTTCCCACCTCACAGAGGAGACTACCAGACATTCTACAGGACACAGAGGAAAGCGACTGATGGACTTTGCCAATAGGTGAGACAATCCTTCAAATTTCCTGCTTCACTAAAATGTCTGCCAGAGACTCTAGACCTGTAGGCTGAAGATGGATGCCCCAACATTGTAGAGGAACTTGGGTGACTGTCCAGGTACTCAGGTGTCTCTGCCATTTCTAGAACTTTAGAAGTTGCTTACAATGCACTTCCTGTTTACTTAGTTAATATATCCTTCTGGGGTCTTTGATGGAGCTGCAGACTAGATATTTATAGCTTTCCTTGGTCATGATAAAAGATAAATTATACACAAAACTTTAGACTCACAAAAATAGGATAGATGATAGAATATTTCTAATTTTGCCAAATATAAATAGACTAGATATTGCAACTATAATTCTTTCTTGATAACTATTTTATTATATATAATTTTACTGAATTAAAGTTAAAACCTTCCTTTTTGATTAGACAGAAAAGGGGAAGTGCTGTGGGATGTCTTTCTGTATGCTGTGAATATGTGTTTCTCTGATCGATTGATTAAATAAAGCTGTTTGGCCAACGGTGAGGCAGAATAAGTACATTCCACCTGGAGAGAGAGGAGAAGAAAGGAGAGTGGGGCGGATGCCATGAGCCAACACCAGGAGAAGAAAGATGTGAAAGTACTGGTCAGCCGCAAAGCCACGTGGCAATGCATAGATTAATAGGAATGGACTACATTAAGTTTTAAGAGCTATCTAGCGAGAAGCCTAAGCCATTAGGCCATACAGTTTGTAAGCAACATAAGTCTCTGTGTGTTTGCTTGGGTTCGAGCAGCTGCAGGACCAGGTGGGACATTCCGACTACATTTTAGATCTTGGCTCCCAACACCCTCTGCTGGCTGACCCTCCTCCAGTGTCCCCCACACTTCAGTTACATCTGTGCTTATCACCTTGACCTCAATTGTCTTCCGAACTGGACCTTAAAGACTTAGTTCTCAGTACTCGGTTGTTGTTCTTAAATTTATTGCTCTTAATACTCTGGGTAGTTTTAATTTCACAAGGGAATGTTTCTGCATTATGTCTGTAAATTGGTTATTACACAGTGCTTACGAGGAGAAATGTAGACTCATTAAGTTAACAAGGACATAACAAGTACCTACTGTGTGCCAGGTACTATTCTAGTCTCTGAGAACACAAAGCATGCTGTACCATGATGTAGCTGATGACTTTATTCACCATCCAATCCATCCCTTTCATGTTACACACAAGTTAGAAAGGCCCACCAACAAGCCTAGGTAGTGTTTATTGGAAATGTTATTCATGCCAGGCTCTCATCTAAGCATTTTAAATATTAATAATTTAACTTACTTAACTCACATAATAGCCCAGTGAAGTAGGAACCATCATTTTCTCATCTTAAACATGAAAAACTGATGAACTGAGGTAAAAGAATATGTCCAGAAACATCACCAGCAAGTGGTGGAGCTGGGATTTGAACAGGGGCTGTCAGGGACTGCACCTCAAGTACCTCC
>CABHPP010125506.1:0-18327 GCA_902168425.1 Peromyscus attwateri | reverse complement strand
GGGGGGGTGTCACATATCAGATATCCTGCATATCAGATATTTATATTAGGATTCGTAGCAGTAGCAAAATCATAGTTATGAAGAAGCAACGAAACAATTATATGGTTGGGGGTCACCACAACATAAGGAACTGTATTGAAGGGTCACACCATTAGGAAGGTTGAGAACCACTGCCCTTAGGACTCATCATTCTTAAATTTTGATGAGGTTTCATTTATCTGTTTTCTGATTTTTAGAGCTTTAGGTTACATTCATGCCTTTGACACATCTCATGCTAACTTGTGTGTCTGGGCTGAGGGAGGTTATTACATTCATCCATCTGCATATGGATAGCCACTTGTACCCCATCATTTGTTGAAAATACTATTACCTTTCCTGTTGAATGGTCTTGGTACTCTTGTCAAAAATGAATTGATTGTCAACACGAGGTTGTATTTCTGGGCTCAACCTTATTCTGTTGATGTCTCTCTTCACTCATCTATCTTGGGTACTATAGCTTTGTAGTGAGCTTGGAAGTTTGAATATGTGACTCCTTAAGCTTTTTCAGGATTGTTTGGTTATCCTTGGTCCCTTAAAATTTCTCGGTGAGGGCTAGAGAGATGGCTCAGAGGTTAAGAGCACTGACTGCTCTTCCAGAGGTCCTGAGTTCAATTCCCAGCAACCACATGGTGGCTCATGACCATCTGTAATGAGATCTGGTGCCCTCTTCTGGCCTGTAGTCATACATAATAATAATAATAATAATAATAATAATAATAATAATAATAATAAATAAACAAATCTTTAAAAAAAATTTCTCGGTGAATTTTAGCATCAATTTAGCAATTTCCGGCAAGAAAAAAGAAAATCATTTGGAATAGTCACAGTTATTGCATTGCTAACTCATTTGCAAATCTTGTCTCCTGCACATATTGCTGTCCATGAACATGCCACTTCTTCATTTATTTAGGCTTGATGTCTTTCCTTGATAATGTATTGTTTTCAAAGTACGAATTCTTGTTTTGTTAAGCTTATTCCTAAGGGTTTTAGTCATTGTCATGCTATCATAAATGGAATAGTTTATTAATTTTGGGGTTTTTCTTCTAGTGTATAGAACTTGATTTTTGCATATTGATGTTGTTTCCTGAAACCTTACTTACTAGTTCTAATAGGTTGTGTGTGTGTGTGTGTGTGTGTGTGTGTGTGTGTGTGTGTGCATTTTACTTAGAATTTTCTATGTACATGACCATATCCTCTGCAAATAGTTTTATTTCCTTTCTAAATTTAGAAACTTTTAATTCTATTCTTGCCTTGACTACATCTCATAATGTAGTGCAGAAGTAGTAAGAGCAGACATCTTTGTCTTTTGTTGGTTTTGAGGGGAAGCATTCAGACACCGATGAGTGTGTATGTTGCCGGCTTTTGGAGCTGTCCCTTACCAGGGTGAAGGACTTCCTTTTATTGCTGATGTGTTGAATGTCTTTCTTATGTAGAGATGCTGCGTTTTGTCAAACTTTTTTCTGTGTTGTTGAAGTGATCTTTTTTAAAAATCCTTTATTCTATTCATATGACACATTGCCTTGATTTTTTTTTTTCATTTGTTGGAAAGCATTTATGTGCTATTTCTGCTATTTTTAAGACTATGGGCTAGGAGTGTACGTTATTGGCAAAGCATTTGTTTGCCATGTACAGAGTCCAGATCCCAGTCAATCAAGGTAAAGAAGGCAAATACCTTTTACACTGGGACATAAATGTTATTCTAACCGTAGAGGAAAACTTACCCAACATGAAATAGATAATATTGCTTGAGATAGAACAATGTCTATATTTTTCTGCATAGTTGTTTGAATGGTTTAAGAATTAAGAATGCTACCAAGTAGTGGTGGCGCACGCCTTTAATCCCAGCACTCAGGAGGCAGAGGCAGGTGGATCTCTGTGAGTTCGAGGCCAGCCTGGTCTACAGAATGAGTTCAGGGACAGCCAGAGCTCTTACAGAGAAAACCAGTCTCAAAACAACAACAACAACAACAACACAAAACAACAAAAAAAGAATTAAGAATGTCTATTTTATTAGTTTTTAAAAATTTAGGAACTATTTTATCTGTATTTTCTTTCCCTATATTCCCTCTAAAGCGAATCGAAAGGTTAAGTAACAGTAGAACGGCGTTTGTGATACCGAGATGAGACGCTAATAGTAAATGTTAATACGGTAAATGAAAATGTTCATAAAGCTAAAAAAAAAAACCAACCACAACAGCAAAGTCCAGAAATAAGTAGGGTCGGGCTTCTATTAAAAACAGGGGAATTCTTGCCAGCTCTTCCGTAATTTTTCTGGTGTCTGTGGCCAGGATGTAAGGGTGTCTCAAAGGTGTGCAGTGCTTAGGGGTGATTGTAACAAAATATCGTTGCTTTTGGAGAACAATTCTTTTGTATTCATTTATTTCTAAATTACGGAGTGATGATTCCAGTATTCAAGTAAAAACTGTCTTAAGCACAAGACACGTATTTTTGTGCTTAAGGAAAAGGGAATCTTTAGTAGCTTGCTGAGTTTTTGTTTGGTTGCTTATTTCCTTTTGAAACGGTCTAACTATGTAGTCTTGGCTGACCTGGAACCTGGAACTTCTGTGTCGCCCAGGAGGGCCTTGAGTGTACCATAATCTCCCTTCCTCAGCCTGCCAAGCGCTAGGACCGTGGAGGAAGCTTGTAGCTTGCAGTTTTTAAAAATTGGCGTATGTTTAAGGAACGGGATACATTACAGTAAATTATGGGGGGGGGGGAATTTGTTGTATTTTTTCCCTTTTTCCTTCCTTCCTTCCTTCCTTCCTTCCTTCCTTCCTTCCTTCCTTCCTTCCTTTCTTTTTTCCCCCCAGAAAACAAAAGAATACTGTTATGAACTTCAACAGCTGAATCTTTGGAGTTCTGAGAATTTATTCTCTTTGGAGTTCTGAGAATTTATTCTCTTTTGTTCTCCTACACTGGGGCCTATTGGGAAATCCATTCCTAACACCAATTTCATCAATTCATGGCAAAGGTCATTCAGAAATACAATAGGCCAACAGAACATTAATAAACATTTAAAACTACTTTCATGAATCCCAGAGCCAGAAGTGGCCATGCTTCTGAAATCAAGTAGCCCTGTAGACTTTAAAGACAGCCTCCCTGGCCTGGAGCTGCCTGCTCTCCAGTGAAGTTTCCCCCGCAGGAGCTTTCCTCCTGCAAAGGGACAGTTAGTGTCATAGAAAACACTGAGTCCAGATTTACTAAATTGTAGATGACATCACATTTCATCTTTATCTGTTTTCTCTTCTTACCCCAAATGAAAACACACTTGTCAGGCTTCTAGTGACTTCCCTGGTTAAATAAGCCAGAGGTTTTTTGGCTTGAGAGACTTAGCCTGGACCCAGACAAATCCAAAGTGGTACCGTATGATCGTTTTAGTGCAAATCTTTAGCACAGGTCCAGTATTTCCATAGGTTATTTGATCATATTACTGACACATTGTGGTATGTCTGTAAATCTGAGAGTGTGAATTTTGAGTGAATAGGCTTTTAAAGTCCTACCTATTGGGAAGAATTAAAAATACAACAGTCTCTCTGGGCTGTGCTATTGTGTGGTTCAAAGTTCTATGGGAAGCAGCCTTATTTTCTTTATCCCTCATAGCATGTCCATGAAGCTTTTGATTGTTAGTGTCTGACTTTCTTTTAGCATGGGTAAACTGAGACAGAAAATAAAGCAGCCGGGTATGGCTTCCAGCCCTGGTTTCTTGTCTGTCATTCAGTTCTACACACTGTAGCAAGTACTGGCCTTATCTTAGAATTTAAAACTTGTCTGTGGATGGCATTCAGTTGTCCATTGAGACATCTCTTATATTGCCTTCAATACCAATGTGTGTGTTGTTTGACTGCTTGCTTGCTTTCTTCTAGAAGAAATATGGCAGAGCTCTCGGAGTTAGAAGGACCAGTTGATTGGAAGGAGCGATGTGTAGCTCTGGAGTCCCAGCTCATGAAGTTTCGCGTTCAGGCAAGCAAGATCCGCGAGCTCTTAGCAGAGAAAGTAAGCTCCTCCCCCAAACTTCCGTGACTGTCGGTTGCTGGATTCCTGTCTCACATACATTAAGTAATCGCATTACTCCTGGGAGTCAAACATTTCAAAAATAATGAGTATAGTTTAACTTTCTTTTTATGAAGTATTTGAAGATACATTTGACATGTTCTTTCACCAAATATGGGACAAAAAAAAACCCCAAACACTTTTATTTGTGAGCATTAGTAGAGTTTGGGAATATTACATGTTTGGTAAATACAGAGTTCATTCATTCCAGAGAGAAAGCTATAATTTATTTGACTTATTAAAGGAATTTGATAGCATTTTCATCTGCTCTCTGGTGAAGGATATAATTTTAAGCCAGGTATGGTGCCACAAGTTTGTAATCCCAGCACTGAGGCCAGAGGACCACAAACTTAAGGCCCGCCTGAATTACAGAGCAAAAAAAACAAAAAATCGTTTTCAAGTAATTATAAAAGAACTCTCTACTGATAGTTAAATGTGTTTATAATATATTTAAAAGTATGTACCTGCTTAGAATTTCTACTGATTATATGTTCCAAAATTATCATTTGTGCTAGAATTGAATTCAGTATAGTCCGTCTTCTATTGATAGTTCTAGTAATGTAATTAGAATTTTTGTCACAGGAATTATTTATATATATATATGCCTATATCTCTATGTCTATATCTATAAATCTATATATCTATATATCACAGTTACCTCTGTAAACAAAACAACCCTTGTCTCTGATTCCTGGGAACTTGGATTCCGGACTTTGCCATCTGATATGATATCCTATTAGTTTCCTTTCTAATACTATGATGAATACCATGACCAAAAGGAACTTGGGGAGGAAAGGGTTTATTTGGCTTGGATCCCAGTCCATGGCTGAGGGAAGTCAGGGCAGGAACTCCAGCAGAAGCGGAGGCAGGAGCCATAGAAGAATGCCACTTAGTGGTTTGCTCTCAGGCTCATGGTCAGTCAGCTACCTTTCCCAGGACTACCTGCCCAGGGTGGCAGCGCTCACAGTTACCTTCGGCCCCTACCTTAATCAAAAAGCATGAAAATGCCCCCCACAGACATGCCCACAGGCCAGTCTGCTGGAGACAATGCCTCACTCGAGATTCCCTCTTCTCAGACATGTCCAGGTTTGTGCCAAGTTGACAAAAACAAATTGGCACTGATACCTGCGTGCCACTTGTGACTGTGGCACATTCGACTAGGCTAGTTCAAACTGAAGTATGTTGCAAATGTAAAACACATCTCGGGGGTCAAAAATTTCTTATGAAAAGATAAAACAGTGCAGCTTCACACAAGGTAGAGCCATCAGAGAGGAAGGAGCCTCAGCTGAGGAAATGCCTTCATGAGATGCAGCTGTAAGGCATTTTCTCATTTAGTGATCAATGGGGGAGGGCCCAGCCCATGGTGGGTGGTGCCATCCTTGGACTGGTGGTCCTGGGTTCTATAAGAAAGCAGGCTGGGCAAACCATGGGGAAAATAAGCCAATAAGCAGTATCCCTCCATGTCCTCTGCATCAGCTCCTGCCTCCACGTTCCTGCCCTGTTTGAGTTCCTGTCCTGACTTCCTTCAGTGATGAACAGCAATGCGGAAGTGTAAGGCAAAGTAATTCTTTCCTCCCCAACTTGCTTTCTGGTCATGGTATTTTGTCATGGCAACAGAAACTTAACTAAGACAGTGTGTCAACGGTATTTTGAATATTGAGTTAAATGAGCAATATTATATAATTCTTGTTACTTTTTTATTGTATGTTCTAGAGAATTTAAAATCAACACGAGGTTCTCATAGTTCTAGAAAGTGTTATCTAGACAGACAGATGAGTGATATCATTGGTAACTGCCCAGAAGCATTTACAGGTGTTGTTTTAAACGCCAGTTCACTTTCTTTTGGGATAGAAACGGGTACATGTGTCATTTCTCCATAAAAGCCTTACATCTTTCTTTCCTATTGGCCAAGAAATCCCTTTGAAGTGTCCTAATAAAATCCAGTAAGACATCTTTTTGTATGAACCTTCATATATCCCATCCTTAGCTGCTTTTAAGTGGAGAGACTAAAGTGACCCGGTTCAGCCTGCTTCACAGACGACCCGGGGCCAGGCTCTGTGGAATGAGTTCTCAGTATTAAAGTGGCCTATTTGTTCATTTTTGGATAAAAATTAAAGCTTGGAAAGGTTCCAGTTTGAACAGCTATGGCTAAGAGAAGCTTAACTCAAAGCTAAGTGTCATCCGTGGGGTGTTATTTTTTCTCCTTTCAATATAAGAATCATTTCTCATGTTGAAAGGTGATTTATCTAGTATTTTCTATGACCCCAACCACCAAGACACTAATTTTTATATAGTTATATCAGCGTTTCCTTGTGGCTAACCTGTGTGGACACTTCATTGTGGTTACCTCTGCTTTTTTGATTATTATTTGTATGCTATTGTATTTACTCTTTTTTCAGCGAATGAGTATTAAAAGGAGAGGGTTTTTTTTATTTAAAAAAAAATTTTTTTTTTTTGAGACAGAGTTTTTCTGTGTAGCTTTGCACCATTCCTGGAATTCAATCTGTAGCCCAGGGTGGCCTTGAACTCACAGAGATCCACCTGGCTCTGCTTCCCACGTGCTGGGATTAAAGGCGTCTGCCACCACCGCCTGGCTAAAAGGAGAATTTTTTTAAGTCTAATTTATAACTCTGGATTTAGGCCTTTAGAAGAGCTAAGAGGTGGAGTCAGTCAGATGTATTTTACACGCTGGAAACCGACTATGTGTGCCAATTACTCATGGTTTCCTAGTAAATACTCTCAACACTGGAATGAGAGTGAAGACTTTCACAGTGTTTTTGTTACATTCCGCTATGAAGTATTTTTCTCAGGTTTGAAAAATTTCTTTGGTATCCACCTACGCTTTAATGAAAATGCCAAATATTTATTGACTTCTCATGTGTTAAATATTTTATAGGTATAATGTACTAAATTCATCTAACAACTTGTGAAGTTAAAAATTTTGTCTCAATTTTATGAATTAGGAAACTGATGCTTAATATGGCCAGTGTGTATCCTAAGTAATTTATATATTTAATCTTCCCAATAATTTTTATGAGGTAAATACTAGTATTATCTATGTTGACACAAGGGAATAATTAGGTACCAGAAGTTACTTAGCTTGCGTGAGTTCATACCAAAAAGAAAGTGATGGAGACAACATTTAAATCCAGACTTTCTGTCTCTGAAGCCTAAGGTGATGTGTCTGTTGTCCCCATGCTGCTCCTGTGGTCTGTCTGTCCACTCTTCTGTTCTGTCTTCTATTCCACCATGCCACAGAGAAACCCGTCACTGTGTGTTCGTCGTATATATGTTTGCAGCAATAACCACTTATGTAACAGCACATATTTTTCAGAGCAGGCCCCGCTGCATTGTTGGTAAGTGCCAGACTGAGTCAAATGTTGCATTCCTGAGACAGTCAGGTCCCACCTACAGCTTTGGCTTTGTGCTGGGCCCCACATACTCAGAGCTTCTCCCCCAGAGCTCTCCACACCTTCTCCCCACGTGGGTGCAGCCCCAAGGCTGGAGATTCTTGAGAGAATACTAATTCGTGTCTTTAGCTCTTTGCCAGAAGCTGTAGCCAACCTTTTTCCTGGAACAGTTCTGGGTTCTTAGCTTTGTTTTATTGGCTGTGGCACACAAGCAGCCAACTCTGAGTGCTAGTCATGGTTCCCAAGCTTTTGAAACTGTGGCCTTAAGCTAGTTTAAACCCCACAGGAGCTCTATGGGGGTGATTTGTTGTTGTTGTCGTCTCTGATCTGTAGATTGCAACGTTGGGGCTTGGAATAAACGATGAGTGTGTTCACCGCCATCACACAGCTAACACATGGCAGAGCGGCCATCGAATCATGCGCCTTTCAGATTTGTCGTGATGGAACTAAGAGAGTATTTGGTGCAAGGAGATAACCCACTATTGCCTTCTCCAGTCTTCCCCTGTCCTTCTTCCCTGTTGCCTTGAGGGCCTTGCCACTGAACTAAATCCCTAGCCTCCCTTGTATTTCTATGAAAAGATGATGCTTGTTATCTGCAGGAAGACTTGACAGTAATTACAGATTAGTACCAAACATATTACGGAACTTTTGTTAGTTTGTTTTGGTTTTTTGAGACAGTGTTTTTCTGTGTAACAGCTCTGGCTGTCCTGGAACTCCTTTGTAAACTGGGATGGCCTCGAACTCACAGAGATCCACCTGCCTCTGCCTCCCCGAGTGCTGGGATTAAAGGCGTGCACCACCATCGCTCATCGTATTTCTGATTTTTTTTTTTAAGGAAATACTATGAGATGATGGCAGAGTATTTTTGTAATTAAATATGGATTTCAGATATGTAAGTGACTAGAAGATGTGAGTTTTTTTCTTAAAGACTTTTTGTACCTATTTTTTAAATCACAATTTTCAAGTAACTTGGAAATATTGAGACTTGTGAAGAAAAGAGGCCGTATTGAAGTCTTGGGCAAGTGCTGCTGCTGCTGCTGCTGTAAATGGGAGAGGTCTTTAAAGGAATTTAAGGAATGGTGTTGGAAATATCCTTAGTATGCCAAATATAAACTCTTCAGGGAAGCTGGGATGTAAGTAGTCCCCTCCTTGACATGTTAGTTTTCTGAGGCAGGGAAGGAAAAGGACAAGTTTCTTTTTAAGTTCAAGTGAAATGTTACTTTCCATGAAGTAGTTTCTCAGTGAAAAGGGAAGGGAAAATATGAAGCTGTTTTTCCTTTGGACCTCACCATGGTATCTGACTCCCATCCTGACCTGATAGAGCTTCACCATCCAGGATCTCCTGACTCTTGGTCTTCCCTTCATGTCTGTGATTCCCCTGTGGCAGTTTAGGACCTTCTTCTAGGACTGAAGAGTCCCTGGACATCAGAGCATGTGTTTTCTTCACACGATGATCCACGACAATGTGCCAGAAATCTATTTAAATAAGGCATCCATCCACTTACTCTTTTAGCTCACCTAATGATGCACAATGATGACTGGAAATTCCACGTGTGCCAGGGGGACCTTGTAGGCTATTTTAAATGTCACTTTTGGGGGCTGTTGGCTCAAGATAATACTGTAAGAAAAACCAAGTGTTTAATGACAGTCTTTTCATGGGCTATCCATGGGAAAACCCAGAAGAGACCCTGCCGAGAAGTTGTGTCCACATCATTGAGTGTAGAGGTCCTAAAGTATTCTGCCTGAATTAATCTGTGGGACAATTTTATTTGTTCACAGGGCATTTACAGAGAGGATCACTGAGTACTTGTGTGGTGGTAAAATGATCCAAGTTCAATGACAAATTCTTGCCTGCTGCTTGTTGCTAAGTTCACTGCCACTACAGAGAACATTTTTGGAATAATAAATCAAGCTTAGAATTTGATGCCAGTTTATAAAATGTTTAACTGTATTTTTTTTAAATAAAACTTTCTATGGGTCAAATGATCATTTCACACTGGCTTAGTATATGTTGGGTGGACTTGGACTAAAGATTACATTATAGTTTACACCAATTTTATGTGAGTGTATCCTGTGAGTCTTCTGCAAAGTTATTCCCCAGCTAAAGGGTTATGGAAAAGAAATACTCAAAATGAAAGTATTGCCTCGGTTTACTAGTATGTTTGAACTGGCTTGAAAGTGCTCTAAGCTTTATTGAATAGATTTAATGTATCTATTTCTATTAATGCAATGTGAAATGTTAGGTACTTATGGTCAATAATTTAAATTGTGCTTAGTAGCAATTTCCTTTTGTAAAAATATACTCTCAGTTTAAATCTTTTTGAACATTAAATCATTCTCTTTGTTCATTACATTTGTTCAGCAAGCACCCATTAAGTCTTATTAGGTAACATTATCATTTTTGCCTCAGCCATTATTGTGTAAATATACCCAGTAGAGAGAAGTAGGTGATGGGGGAGGGGAAGGAGACAGAGAGAGTGCTAAAACTATTATATTTTAAATGTAAGTGCTCTGGGTTGCATCTCTGTCCCTCTATTCTTTCTAATATATCACTTGAAATTCTTCCTACTGGGAAGATGGCTATGCGTCAGTTACTTAATGTGCAAGTACGAGGGCCAGAATTTGGATCCCCAGCATCCAGATAAAAGTTGGGGGTGGGGAGACTAGAGATAGACACATCCCTGGAACTCACTGACCAACGAGGTTAGCCAATCAGTGAGCTCCACGGTCAATAACAGACCCTATTTAAAAAAATAAGATTGGGAACAACTGAGGAACACACACACACACACACACACACACACACACACCCCTACACACTCAATTCTCCCTATTACGACTATTGGCATGATCGAAGGCTACTTTATTGGTTACTTTTCTGTTGCTGTGATAAAAGCACCATGACTTCAGGAAGAGAGAATTTATTCAGCTTAGGGCTCCGGTGGTATATAAACCTGATGGTGGAGTGGAGTCATGGCAACAAGCAGCAAGCTTGGCGGCAGGGACAGGAAGCTCACCTCTTGGACTGCAAACATGAAGAAGAGAGCGTGAACTTCAAGTAGAGAATAGCTCTACGCTTTCAAAGCCCGCTCGCAGTGATGGACATACTTCAGCAAGGCCACACCTCCTCAGCCTCCGCAGCACTAACGGGGGACCAGGGGTTCAAGTGTCCAAGACAATGAGAGACATTTCTCACTCAGATCAACACAGTTTACCAACAAAGAGTTCCTAGACTCAAAGAATAACGCAGGATAGAAATAAATGCCAGGGCTTTCCAGTTACAATCTTTGTGGTTTTATGTTTGGACTGGTGTTCCTATGGTTCTGTATTACTCTCCATGGTGTGGGTAGTTTATGTGCAGCTGTGGTTCAGTGGAAAGAACACCAGGGAGTTGAAATATAAAGACCAAAAGCCAACGCTATTACTGGCTAGAAGCACAATTCTCCATAAAGCAAACTCATCCTAAACACAATTTCCTGTATTTTAGTAGGAATAATTTCTGCTTCACACGGTGGCTGAGAAGTCACGTATTTGAAACTTCTTGGTTCTTAAACATCATTAACATGTCTAAAATGTCCACTTCATTCCCTTAACCATCTTTCTTTCCTCTGTGATTATTGCCTCTTTCTATGGTTGTTTCTTTTCTGAGATGCAGGCTTTTCTCACATGTTGGCTGATCTTTGGTGGTCTGTTTACATTTAAGAGTGGGACATCTGTGAACTCGTCTGGCAGCTGTGTATACACGGCTGTGGCTGGTCCACTATCGGCTTTGTTTTCTGGTAAGTGGGTAGGAGACGACTGTGAGCTGGTAAATGTGACAGTTGTTGGATGAATACACTCCGAACAATTGATTCAAGTTGGTAAGAGAAGAAAGTTTTAGTTTTTTACAGGAAATAAATGCTTAGTTGATGGACATTTGGCATGTGAGAATAAGCGAGATATCTAAACAGCCACATATCTCCCACTAACACCTCCTATTTCTCAGCATGATACATAGTCCCCTCCAGGTCTTTGCAGGGTTCTAAGGAGATGTTGGCCTTCAGGTGGAGCGGCTCAGGACTTACAAAGCCTTACTCTAGGCTGTGCTCTCCATCATTGCGCTTTCAGGGAGAAACAAACAAGTTACTTACAGAGGCCCAGGGACTGGAAGCCTTTTAGGCTTCTCAGAGGCAAGCGTTAGAAGATAATGGAACAGAATTTTCTTTTAAAGCCCAACATGCGTTTTTAAATTTAAAAAATTGAGGTGTGTGTGTTTGTGTGTGTGTGTGTGTATGTGTGTGTGTTTGCGTGTTTGCGCACATACACAGCTTGCAAAATCACTTCTCTCTTTCAACCACATGGGTCCTGGGGACAGACTTGACTGCAAACTACATTTATCTACTCAGCCATCTTCCCCCAATTGTGAATTTTGTTTGAGAGTTAATAAGGATATTTTTTTAATGCATGCAAGACCCCATGTAACCTTTCTAAGGGATCTCGGGAGGATGTGTTCCATTCAAAAGAAGTAAACGAAGGCTGGGGGAAGATGGAGTATGGGAAGCAGGTGATCCAGGACAGAAGAAAGTTGAAGGGTCTTCGTTTCGAAGACAGACAGGCCTGGGCAGGGGGTACCAGTTCACACTGGCATGTCAGAGGCGTTGGGTGTGTCTTCAAGAGAAATGGGTAGAAAATCAAGATGTGAATGAGCAACTTTGAGCGACAGCTGAAACACTGGTGGGAATTTGGAGTGTGACTATTGGAAAGTTCTTCCTAAAAACTAAAGAAACAAGACATTTAGTTCTAGGAGAAAAGTCACGTAGTAAAGGTTTGCCCTTGTGGTTGATGTGTGGCCGAGCTTCCTATTGGTCACATGTGTGATGCGTGTTGTGGCTCTCATACACAGCAGTGGTGATAAGGCTCCCAAAGCATGCTCTAAATAAGGGGTGGTACGCAGATACAGAAGGAATAGGAGATGTGACGTGTGTCTAGATTGATGGCAAGGAGACCAAAGTGCTAATTTTCATTTTTCCATTAAGGAAACAAGTAGGAAATCATTTTTAAAGAGGAAGGCCAACAGAAATAGAAGCATGCTATTTAGAACATGAAGGCAAATATGAAAAGAATTGGCTAAAAGTATCCACTGTATTAATAAATCTTTTTGAATTAGTTGATATATGTGTATATTTATAGCTTTGATAAATATAAAAGTAAACAGAGAAGCCAAGTTGTGAAGTAGATGGATTTGTTTAATCATTTGACAGGAAATCTGAGCAGGATATTGCCTTAGAACAGTGGTTCTCAACCTGTGGGTCACGACCTCTTTGGGGTTGACTGACCCTTTCACAGGGGCTGCCTAAGATCATTGGAAATCACAGATTTCATTTTTTAAGAAATGTTTTTATTCATTTTACATACCAAACACAGATTCCCTCTCATCCCTCCTCTTGCTCTTCCCCCGACTTCTCCCCATGCCCCCCAAACTTCTGCCCACCCCCCATCCCCTCCTCCAAAAGGGTAAGGGCTCCCATGAGGAGTCATCAGTGCCTGGTACATTCAGTTGAGTCAGGACCAAGCCCCTCCCCACTGCATCAAGGCTGAGCAAGGCATCCCACCATAGATAACGGGCTCCAGAGAGCCAGTTCATGCACCAGGGATAGATCCTGATCCCACTGCCAGGGGCCCCTCAAACAGACCCAGCTACACAGCTGTCTCCCATGCAGGTTCCACAGCTGTCGGTCTAAAGTTTGTCAGTTCATACGAGCTTGGGTTCAGTTGTCTCTGTAGATTTCCCCATCATAATCTTAACCCTCCTTGCTCCTATAATCCTCCTTCCCTCTCTTCAACTGGACTCCCAGAGTTCGGTCTGGTGCTTGGTTGTGGATCTCTGCATCTGCTTCCATCAGTTACTGGATGAAGGCTCTATGATGACAGTTAGGGTATTCACCAACCTGATTACCGGGGTAGGCCAGTTCAGGCACCCTCTCCACTATTGCTAGTAGTCTAAGCTGGATTTGTCCTTGTGGATTCCTGGGAATTTTCCTAGCACCAGGTTTCTCCCTATTCCCGTGATGTCTCCCTCTAACAAGATATCTCTTTCATTGCTCTCCCACTTCGTCCCTCTCCCAGCTCGACCATCCCATTCCCTCATTCTCATCCCCCATCACCTCCCCTCTTTTGCCCCCCCATCTCCAGTTTACTCATTGGGATCTCCTCTGTTTCCCCTTCCCAGGGTGATCCATGTGTCCCTCTTAGGGTCCTCATTGTTAGCTAGCTCCTCTGGAGCTGTGGTTGTAGTGTGGTTATCCTTTGCTTTATATCTAGTATCCACTTATGAGTGAGTACATACCATGTTTGTCCTTCTGAGTCTGGGTTACCTCACTCAGGATGATATTTTCTAGTTCCATCCATTTGCCTGAAAATTTCATAATGTCATTGTTTTTTTTACAGCTGAGTAATACTCCATTGTGTATATGTACCACATTGATATTTTCATTATAATTCATAACAGTAGCAAAATTACAGTTATGAAGTAGCAATGAACATAATTTTATGGTTGGGGTCACCATAATGTGAGGAACTGTATTAAAGGGTCACAGCATTAGGAAGGTTGAGAACCACTGCCTTGGAAATTATTATTTAAACACAATCATTTGTTTTGACTTCTTTGAATATTTGAACAAAAATAGAATCTTGTGTGACATAGTTTTACACATCACACAATAAGTGCATGTGCATGTGTGTGAGTGCACACACACACACACACACACACACACACACACACACACACACACGAGTTTTCTCCCAGGTTAGGGAAGGAACCCAGGAAGGACCTTGCACTTGGTAAACATTTGCTCTACCACTAAATTTCTCTCCAGCGCTTTCATATATGTTTTGATGTTGGCACACATGGAATTATGATTGTTACATTTTCTTGATGAATTATTCCACTTATAATTGACCCCATTTATTACTCATAAAACTTTGGCACAAAAATCTCTATTATTTAATATTGCTTTTAATATTCTTGGTATGTTTTCCATCCTTTTATTTTCAATATCTTTGAAACATTTTGTTTGTTTGAGACAGGTTTTCTCTATACCCTGGCTGTGCTGGAACTCACTATGTAAATGAGGCTAGCTTCAAACTCACAGAAATCTACCTGCCTCTGCTGAGTGTTGGGATTTAAAGCATGTGTCACCGTGCCTTGCCCATGATACTTAGAGTATCAACTTTAAGTATCTCTTTAGGTGTATCTGAAATTATTATATATATGCCTTGTTTTTCTTTATCTCTGCCCACTCTGGTCCTTTCTCCCCTGTGGTGGTTATTGAAGGTAGAGACTGGATTTCTAGTTAAGTGACTACTCATGTTGCTGATGAGCTTTGCACCATGTTAGTGAATACCTAAGAAACTGATTTGTAAAGAGAATGTCATTTGGCTCTTTGTTATGGAAGTTCTGGTCCATCACTGGTTCTGTTACTGTCTGGCCTGGGTGAGGCACACATCGTGGCTGGAGATTGTGGGAAAGCCAAACAACTCTCCTCATGGTCAGAGAGCAAATGAAAGAAAGAGGAAGTGACCAGGGTCCCCTCCCTCCCAGGGTCATTATCCCAGTTATCCAAAGACCTCCGTTGAGGCCCCATGTCCTGAAGTCTTGATCATCAAGTTCCTTCAACACCGTCCTGGAGAGCAAACTTGTATAACATGGACCTTGATGGGACACTTAAGACCCGGACAGTAACATCACTTAAAACTCAACTCCTTAATTAAACTCCAACAACTACCAGCATAAAAACTGAGGAACTGGAGTGTGACAGGGAGACTTCTGGTAGTTGGTCAATAATGAAATTGAACCTGGTGTAGTAGAGCAACACGCTAGGGAGGTTGGTGAGGCAAGGAGAAGGGATCCAGAGCAGTAGGAAGGATCGGAAGAGCTGCTGAAACCATTAGGATGGTCGGCAGCCACTTGTCTGCCAGAAAGCACTCTCCAGGAACTGAATGTATTTCCAGAACAAAGTGTAGCTCTTGGAATTTAGGTAACACTGTTGGAAATGAGAAGATGCTAAACGTTTAAACCCATTCAAAACCATAGGATGGAGAGATGCCAGGCCGCAAGAAAGACTTCAGCTGTCCTGTCTTGTCCTCGGGAGAACTAGTCGTTTTTCCAGTGTTACCACAAAACCACTGGCTTTGAAAGGTTGTGGTGGGGTGGGGGTGGGGTGGAATAGGGTTTGGTAGAACCACGATTGGGTAAGATGAGTAATACAACTGAAGACCTTTATTTCGGAGAATAATTCACCCACAGCAACTCACTGGGCTATCATGACTTTGCAAAAGCAGACTGTGTGTGTGTGTGTGTGTGTGTGTGCGCGTGCGTGCGTGCGTGCGTGCGTGCGTGTGCGTGTGTATGTGTGTGTGTGTGGTATGTGCTCGCTCACTTGCATGTGGATGACAGAGATCACCATCAGGTTTCTTTATCACCTTACATCTTTGTTTTGCTTTGTTTTGAACTGGCCTCTTCATTCAACCTGGAACCCACCAGTTCTGTTACTGTCTGGCCAACGAAGTCTAGGAAGCCTCCTGTCTCTGCCTCCCCAGGTGCTCAAGTTACAGATGTCCACAGACACACCCAGCTTTTATGTGGGCGCTAGGGATCTGAACTCAGGTTCTCACCCTTGTATGCCAAGCCTTTACTCACCCAGTCATCTCCTCAGCATGTGCATGAAAAGAAAAAAGTACAGATTATCTCTCAATCTCTCAAGAAAACTCTTCCGGACTGGAGAGATGATTCTGTGGTCAAGAGCACTTAGTGCTCATCTGGCAGAGGATTCTGGTTTGGTTCCCAGCACCCACATGAGGCAGCTCCTAGCCTCTTGTAACTCCAGTTCCATGGGATCCAACACCCTCTGGCCTCTGTGGACATCTACATGCATGTGGCGCATATAAACTCACACAGATACACATAATAAATAAATAATAAAATTCTTCTTAATTAAAAAAAACTTTTTTGACATTAACCTGCCATTGAATCATCAATAGTTTGTCATATATTTAGTCTGGAATGTATCCTAATGATTTAAATTGACATTTTTAAACTAAAAAAAAAAATTGTTGGAGAGGAGTGTAGACATGGGGGTCTCACCCCTAACCAAAAAGCTATTTGCAATTGATACCCAAAGGGAAAATAAGGTTTTTCCAGTTACTGGGTCTATCAAGGACACTACTTCAGGGCAGGCCCCATGCCCAGCAGCAGTTGGCCAACACAGAATGAATTCTTCTTCTTCTTCTTCTTCTTCTTCTTCTTCTTCTTCTTCTTCTTTTCTTTCTTTTTTGGTGGACTTTCTGTTTCATTTGTTTTGGCCTTTTTTGTCTTCTGGGTCTTTTGCTCGTTCCTTTTGATCTTTGTTGTTTCGGTGGTTGGTTGTTTGAGAACACAAAGTTGGTTGAGCGGGGAGGTTGTTAGGATGTGGGAGGAGTCGGGGAGGGAAGAGGTCATGATGAAAATGAATGGGATGAGAACATTTTTAAATAAGAACGTTCAAAAAGAGTGGGGAACAGCAATGCAGCTCTTTTTAATACATTTTTAGGGCCTATGTGTGTACAGTTTTATGGAATGGAGGGTTGGGAAAAGCTTGGTGATTTTCATGATTGTACTTGAAGCTGGGACACAAGTTTCTCTACACCACATGTAAGAACTGAGAGCCGAGAGAAAATAGCATTCCAAGAAGCTGCATGTCAGGATGAGAGCAGCTTTCATTGGATTGATGACCAGAGGTCATCAAAGTACCACAGGACTCAGGTGTCACCTTTACCGATCTCTGCTCTGGACTACTCGGTGGGATAACCATGGGGTTTAGTTATCCGCTGCTGTAGGAAATGGAAGGAAAAAACCTATTTCAAAACTTAGTGGCTTTATCAATCTGGGCGTTCTACAGTGTGTGTGTGTGTGTGTGTGTGTGTGTGTGTGTGTGTGTGTGTGTGTGTGTGATGTCTGTGTGTGTCTGTGTAGGTAGTTCTTATAAGTACAGGACCCTCTGAGGCCAGAGGATGCATATCCCCTTGGAGCTGGAGTTACAGAAAGTTGTGAACTACCTGACAGGGGTGTTAGGAATCACACTCGACTCCTCTGGAAGAGCAGTATGCGCTTAACCACTGAGCCATCTTTCCAGTCTTGGAAATATAATTTTTATCAATTAAAAAAGATTGCAGTAGGCCGGGTGGCGGTGATGCATGCCTTTAATCCCAGTACTCGGGAAGCAGAGGCAGGCAGATCTCCGTAAGTTTGAGGCCAGCCTGGTCTATGAGTTGAGTTCCAGGATAGGTGCCAAAACAACACAGAGAAACCCTGTCTTGAACCCCCCCCCCAAAAAAAATTGCAGTGACTTTAAAGGAACAATCATTTATCCATGGTTCTATTGGTCATCCTTAGACTGCGTTTGCATTTAATGGGGTCACTCGTGTAACAGCATTCAGTTGACAGATACACTAGAGCTGGGGATCAGCAAGGATACTGACATGGCAGCTGAGTCTGGGATGTTCAAGATAGACATACCTGACCTTTGCTGAGAGTGATGGAATAACTAGACACTGTCCCAGGTACGCCATCTCCCTCTTGTTCTCTGCAGAAAGGTAGCTGCATCTTTTCCCATGGCGATCCTGGATTCTACAACCGGGTCCAAGCTGCAGATCTCTTCAGGTCCAGCCGCAGCAGATGTATGTTGTTCCGATGGAGTCATTTGACCATCGGCCAGTGTTAAAGGAGATGGTACAATGAGACAGGAACACCTGGACCAGCTTCTGAACACAAACCTGTTCTGTCTGTTGAGAAACTCAATTTCTCTTCATCTTT
>CABHPP010125505.1:0-12659 GCA_902168425.1 Peromyscus attwateri | reverse complement strand
AATATACAGCAGGTGACAACTAGTGAATATACAACAGGTGACAACTAATGAATATACAACAGGTGACAACTAGTGAATATGCAACAGGTGACAACTAATGAATATACAACAGGTGACAACTAGTGAATATACAGCAGGTGACAACTAGTGAATATGCAACAGGTGACAACTAGTGTTTGACAAGTCGACCCACCAGATGTGTAACTCCCTGACGGGGAGCCCCACCTGGCAAAGGCGTGGGGCCACTGGCTGTGGGAACCTGCTGTTTTCTGTCTGTAACCTTCTCAGGTGCCACTGCTGTGCCTCCCTGATAAGAACAGCGGTGGGGTGCTTCCCACAGCCCTTCGGTGGTGTGTTTTACATCTATGGGCACACATATAGCTGTGGATGTTCAGGAAGATGATTTCTGTTTAAGCTATATAATTTTGATGTATAGAAATAATATTGAAATATTTTACATTACCCAGACTGACATAGGATTCTCAGTTTCAAAGACAGCATTTTACACATTTGGCAAAAACCTTAGAATTAGTCCAAAACAGACTAAACAGACTGCTTCTACAGAGACTATGCAAAGACTAATTCCCAGGTGTTGTCTATTGCTAAACCAAGGCCAGGCTGTTTACGCCAAGACATAGTCCTTGCAGTAGCTCCCTTTCTGCACATACCCTGATGTGCAAAAAGGTTCAGCCAATTGTTTAACATCTGGGACTCCCCACCAACTTAGAGCTACGTGCATGGGTCAGTGTGACATTACTAGCCTAAGAGAAACTTCGTGACTTATCCTGTGTTTTGAGAATGGGTAGGGCCCTGAAAATGTAACTTATAATTGTCCAGATTTTGGATGTGGATAGAGCAGGAGCGATGTAGAGAGAGGGGTTGAGGATAAGCAGCTAAGGAGAGTAGGGCATCAGAGGGAGAGAGAGAGAGAGAGAGAGAGAGAGAGAGAGAGAGAGAGAGGGAACATTCAGAAAGACACACAAATAAGACAGACCCAATGTTCTCACTATTTTACCAATCATGGATCCATGCTCCAGTGTCTCTGACAGGTGAGATCATATACATTACATTTTCACAGGGCCCTCTTCCTTCCTTGGATATGTTTGCAGGTGGGTATGTATCACACTAATTCATCATCTAAGTGTATCACATAGTAATATTTTTCGGTGAGTATGTCTTTAAATAAGTTTTCCAAACTCTTCATTGACAAGAGATATTCTTTTTTTTTTTTTAATTTTACAATACCATTCAGTTCCACATATCAGCCACGGATTCCCTTGTTCTCCCCTGTCCCGCCCCCTCTCCTTCCCCCCAGCCCACCCCCCATTCCCACCCCCTCCAGGGCAAAGCCTCCCCTGAGGACTGAGATCAACCTGGTGGACTCAGCCCAGGCAGGTCTAGTCCCCTCGTCCCAGGCTGAGCCAAGCGACCCTGCATAAGCCCCAGGTTTCAAACAACCAACTCATGCACTGAGCACTGGACCCGGTCCCACTGCCTGGATGCCTCCCAAACAGTTCAAGCCAATCAACTGTCTCACCCATTCAGAGGGCCTGATCCAGCTGGGGGCCCCTCAGCCATTTGTTCATAGTTCATGTGTTTCCATTCATTTGGCTATTTGTCCCTGTGCTTTATCCAACCTTGGTCTCAACAATTCTCGCTCATATAGACCCTCCTCTTTCTCGCCAATTGGACTCCTGGAGTTCCACCCGGGGCCTAGCCGTGGATCTCTGCTTCCAGATCCCTCAGTCATTGGATGGGGTTTCTAGCACGACAGTTAGGGTGTTTGGCCATCCCATCACCAGAGTGGGTCAGTTCCGGCTGTCTTGACAAGAGATATTCTTAACTGAATATACAATTAGAGATTGGAGCACTGAGCTTTTCACTAAGTTGTATAGCATTCTAGCAGAGTACTGGGAAAACATTTGCTTTTACTGTAGTTTTGGGGAATTAAGATCACTGGTGACACCTCATGATTAACCCAACCTCTGTGTCAGAAGACTCCCTCTCCCACTGCACATGACTAGTTCAAGTTTTGCCATGTTCACAGGTTTCACAGACCGAGAGATCAGCTCCCAATCTGCTCCAGGGCAGCAAAAAGAAGACCCCAGAGCAGCGAAGGTTTAGGAAACTAGCTGAGGACTAAACCTTTTCTATCTGAGGGGAGAAATAAAGAAACACAGACGCTTTCTGATGGTAACTTTCTCTTTACTTCATCTTGAAAAAAATCTCTCTGAAAAAATCTTTGCTCACAGCTTCCTAATTAGCTCTTCATTCCTTCTCATTCTCTACTCAGCAGCTTCTCTAATCCACTTTCACTGCCTCCACATCAATTTCTACACCTTTCCTCTTCTCTCTCTCCCTCCCTCCCTCCCTCCTCCTTCCTGCTCCCCCTCTCTCCATGCACATGAATAGCAACTTTGTATGAAATTTGAATTGTTCCTTCTCTGCTGATTGAATTCCTAGTTTACTTCTACTGTGGCACCTGGCCCCAGCTGCCCTCATGTTTGCATGTACAGTGGGACTTTTCAGAGTAAGCACTTGTATTTGCTTACACTCCAGTTTCAGACTTCATCTTTTCCTCACAAGGCTTTACGTTTTGGGGGGTCCATAAATCAAACTATGATAGATAATTTAATGATATTACATATAACAAGAAAAATAATAAAATTAGATTGCTATAAGTTGAATTTCACAGGATCACCTGTAATATGCCACTGGATGCAATTTTTTAAAAGTAAAAGTAATTTTTTTATTTAGAATATTTTTATATTTTTACATACCAACCACAGATTTCCCCTCTCATCCCTTTTCCCGCTCCCCCCAACTTTCCTCCACCCGACCCACCTCCCATCCCCTTTTCCAAAAGGTTAAGTCCTCCCATGGGGAGTCAACAAAGCCTGGTACATTCTGTTGAGGCAGGACCAAGCCCCTCCCCAATGCATCAAGGGTGAACAATGCATTGGAACACAGGTAACGGGCTCCAGAAAGTCAGCTCATGCATGCAATTTTTAAAAATAAAAATTTGGTAGATATTAGTGATCAAAGAATTATTTTTTAAAATTCTCAAATCACCATAACCCCACCAACCAAATACATTAACTACTAAATAATTATTGCTCATTCTTGACTTTTCCTACCAAAAATTGCTTAAAGAATAAGTAAGCTCTGAAATCACTTTGGAAAACACATAGTAGCATTAAATACAATTTATGCCAGCATATACATTTTTAAAAAGAATTACACAAGAATTCTAAGTCCTTAGAAACAAGGAAACATGTTTGTCTTTCTGAGTCTGGGTTACCTCACTCAGGATGATTTTTTCTAGATCCATCCATTTGCCTGCAAACATCATGATGTCATTGCTTTTCTCTGCTGAGTAGTATTCCATTGTGTATATGTACCACGGTTTATTTATCCATTCTTCAGTTGAAGGGCATCTAGGTTGTTTCCAGGTTCTGGCTATTACAAATAATGTTGATATGAACATAGCTGAGCAAGTGCCCTTGTGGTATGATTGAGCATTCCTTGGGTATATGCCCAAGAGTGGTATAGCTGGATCTTGGGGAGATTGATTCCCAATTTTCTAAGAAAGCGCCATATTGATTTCCATAGTGGCTGTACCAGCTTGCATTCCCACCAGCAGTGGAGGAGAGTTCCCCTAGCTCCACATCCTCTCCAGTACAAGGTGTCCTCAGTGGTTATTGTGCTACTTAAAAAGAAAAGGTTAAAACAAAACCTGAAGCATTTCCTGTGTATCTTCACAGAAACTGAACCAGCCGAAAGATCTGCCCCCCAAGAGCTAAAGAGTGTGAAGGTCATGGATATGACCCCAGATGCTTCTGAGCCAACATTTCCTTAGCTAGGATGAGGAAACATCAGAAGAAGCATTGCTTAGGATTGCTTTCTTTCTCTCTTTCTCTCTCTCTCTCTCTCTCTCTCTCTCTCTCTCTCTCTCTCTCTCCTACCTTCCTTCCTTCCTTTCTTTCTTTCTTTCTTTCTTTCTTTCTTTCTTTCTTTCTTTCTTTCTTTCTTTGTCTTTACACAATGTAAAACTGAAACAAATATCACTGAAAATATCAGCATAGGAATGAATGGGCTTCCATGAGAGAAACTTCCTAATTGACTGTTTTAGAGTTCTTAAGGACTGACACATGTCACATGCTATGTGCATCAAGTCTTCTTGGCTGAGAAACTCCGTGTCGTGTGCTATGTGGAAGTGGAGAATAACGAGGGAGTCAAGGGATACAACTGGAAATGCCTGTTAGAGCTGGATAGTGACTAAGGTCCCTGATAACTCTGGGTTTAATTTGTTTTTTCTCTGTTAATCTTATTGGTATACTTCTTATTCAGCTTATGTATCATTAAAGTGATGTATATTTTACTGAGTTATTTTGCATTTTAAAGACAATGACACTTCCAAATCAGGATCTCTCAGTTTCAACACAAAGCTGAACCTGAGAAAAGGAAAACAACCTCTCTAATAAAAAGGTATTTTTGTTTTGTCTTAATTTCTTAGAGAGAAAAGTCTGTGTATACTGATCACTTTGACTATGATAACATTTCTTATCCAGTCTGTGCAATTCAATATAGATTTCTTCCTACCTTTCCCATACTTTTGTATGGGAAATATCCCTTAAAATATAAATGATATAGATATAAAGTTATGTTAGCTGTGACCCACTCCTCTTCTTGGCTGAGATTGTTAGTTTACAATCATGATAGAGACAATATTCTCCCCTTGGATATCTTATTATTTAGGATTGCCATAACAAGGCTCTACAGACCTGTATTTTATCACACTCCAGAGGTTAGGGGTTGAAGGATCAGGGTGTCAGGTGAATTGCTTTCTTCTTCAGTCTGCTCTTGGTTTGTCAAAGATGGTGTTGTTCCTGTGTGTGTACCCGTGTCCTACTTTCTCCTTACCAGGACATCAGTCAGGGTTGATTAGAACCTAGACTCAATATATTATTCTAACCTTCCCCCATTAATGTCCCTAGCTACAAATACAATCGCATTACAAAGTAAGGCCATTAAGGCTTCAGCATATGACTTATGAGAGGTAGAATTCAATGCAGACTGTGATGACCCATAGTGCTTGACTTAGGCTTCTGTGTATAGATAAGCTTTTGGAGTTCCCATGTAAAAAAGAACAGAAAAACGTACCACAGATTCTTCCAGGGCCAGGGAAATACTATCTTGACAGTCCCGATAATGCTTCAAAAGAAAGGTATAAAAACCTGTTGATATTTTTAATATTTTTAGGGTGGCTTGGAGAGGGGTTCATTGATTTTCTTTAAACTGTACTTGGAGTCACCCATCATGTTCTCATTGGCAGTTTCTGTGTTTTAGAGCCCTGTTTCTAGATGAGTGCTTCTTTGCTCCTGATAGTTCTTTTCTCCCCACAACAATACGGCAGCAGTAGTTTATTTTTTTGGTAACTGTCACAAAGTGTTGTTACATGGTGGAATCACATTATGACGTAATCTTCGTGAGAGAGGTTTTCTAAGGTAGGATTTGGAGCTTTCTGCACTTATCAGATCCCTTCTCGTTAATTTTCTCCAGTTTTGCAATTCTAGATCCAAACTGCATGGCCTGTTTCGACAGAAGGGCCAAGGCTGGGAGACTAACTTCAATAGCTGCAAGGTATAAAATGTGCTTCTCACCAGCTCCACACACAACACTCTCATGAAGGAAAGGGGATCTTGCTTCCTGTCCATGATCACCAATAACTCTGCCATCACGAGAAAGGTTTCCAGAAGAAATATGACTCAGTTTCATTGTTATCTCCTCGTTCACTCCTTCTAGACCAAGAGACTGAAATCGGACATGACAGGAGTAACGTGCCAGCTGCTCATCTGCACTGATTCTGGTGAGAATCACCTTTGCATAGCTCTTGTAAGACTTCCACATCCTGGGTCACTAACCAACCCATTCCTCTAGACAGTGCAGCCAATGTCGTCATCCAGAACTATGTCCAAGGGCTGACCTAAGTGACATATTCAAACTCCTAGATTTTGTAGTTGTTCCAGAGAAACATGGATTTCAACAAAATTGGAGAAGGCTTGACAGACTGTAGTTCCTTTAGTCTTGCTTTTCCTGTGACCTGGGCATCACCAGGACCCTGAGCCTCAACAGCACCCTGAGAGGACTCTTCAGAAGAGATCTCATGACAGTTTGACTGTTTTCTCTCTATGTTAGGAATAGTTAGCCTGGTCTTTCATTTAGTCACAAAAGCCACATTCAGATCAATTGGCTCATCTAAAGGAATATGCAGATCAGCAAGTCTGCTGGAGTCTGAGCCAGGTCATTAGCATATTCTTCAATATCATTCTCCTTAGAAACATATTTCCAAGGATGTAATTTTAAAGTCACACATCTGGAAACAGCAGCAGGATTGAGGTCGATTTGGAAAATTCCAGATGTTGGAACTTCTTGCCACTGGTCTGTAAGCTCAGATATCTGTGCACCAACTGAAGAGAGGCAGGAACTCTTGCCCAGATTACTAAAATGCCAAAGCAAGCTACGACTAAGAAGTCCCTACCAAACCATAAATAATGGCTAGAGGCTTGCTAATATATAAAAGACCAAGGACCTTGGACTTTAGAGAAGAGTGACAAAATATCAGACTCATTCTTACGGGCAGAAAGGTTATTGAACATAACTTGTGTGTCATTGTCTTCCACTTCAAAGTGTACTCCATTAATAACTTCTCCATTTCATAAGAACATGTCACTGTTTTCTTTTTTCTTTCTTTTTTTTTTTCTTGCTTTTTTCGAGACAGGGTTTCTCTGTGTAGCTTTGCGCCTTTCCTGGAACTCACTTGGTAGCCCAGGCTGGCCTCGAACTCACAAAGATCCGCCTGGCTCTGCCTCCCGAGCGCTGGGATTAAAGGTGTGCACCACCACACTCAGTTTGTAGGTCATTTTGTTCCTCACTAATATTGGGGCAAATTTTTATGCTGATTTTGTGACTATAACCACAGTGGCTGCATGCTTGCCTTCTAGTTGAGTATTTGTACTAGAGTCTGCAAAACACTCCAAAGCTCTGATTACAGAATTTCAAGTGCAGATTGCAAACATATGTTCCATAATTTATTTGTATCTCCCATATGTAAAAAGTAGCTTCCCCACTTAATTTTGACACTGATGTTCAACTTTCATGGAATCTGAAGATTTATCCTGAACCTGGTGATTGTCAAGGACACAGAGAACCATGACAAAAGTTGGAGGTGTCAGATGAAAATTTACACTCTTAAACAAATAGGCAGAGAAGAAGATAGCAAAGAAATAAGTCTAGCTTTTTCACGTGCTTGCCATAGGCTAGACCAATTACCTTTCCTCTTGTGTGAGGGAATCTCATTTTTAACCCCCTAAACTGAGATTGACAGTGCCATCACTAACGTTCCCTTTTCTGGTGTAAGTAAACAAGACAGGGAGTAAAATTCTGTTCTAAAGTTACAGCTAAGACTGAAAGGAAGAATAAGAGATGGTGAATATCGTATATTTTGATAAAATTTGCCCTGGAGTCATTAAAAATTGGGATTGGGCACTCTGCATATGTCTCTCATTCAGCTCCCCAGACACCTAAGGAAAGGTCTGTTGAAGACTGTGTGGATGTTAGAGTAGGAACTTCAGCAGCCAGTGCTGTGCTTGGGGTAGGTTGTTTGCTTCCCCTTTGGAAGCAATGAGGATGAGCTGAAGGTCGGAGAGAAAGAATACATTGTGACTGGGGAGGTGTGCAAGAAAAGGAGTCTGGTCTCACATGCTAAGGAAGAGATTTGGATTGACTCACTTTTTGTTGTTGTTGTTTGTTTGTTTTTGACAGATCAGGAGAAACAGATATTGTAGTAGGAAGGGAGAGTGGAGGTAAACTTGCAAAGATGTCTCAGGCTCTCATAGATCTAATGGTGAGAGCCTGGCTTAATTTAAGTTCAATGACCACATGCATCCAAGAGGGCAGATGGCCAGATTATGCAGGGAAGGTTGGGTGCAGGGCTGAGAGAGGTTGAAAAAAATTGATCTAGAATTAGATTGTTTCATTTCAGGGAGGTTTGCTGCAAGAAATTTACAGATGTGTGTGTGTGTGTGTGTGTGTGTGTGTGTGTGTGTGTGTGTGTGTGATTTTTGAACTACTCACATGTAACACTTGAGAGAGTCTGGGTGTGGACAGGTGTCATACAGGAAAGAAAAATAAGACCACTGCCATCCCTGGACATACATACTTTATAGGTAATTTTATGAACTCATCCCGGTAAGCACAGCACATTTGAAATTTCCCTGTCCAAGTAACGAGCACATGAGAAACTACAGAGGAAGAGGGCGAGAGGCATGCTAAAAATAGTCTTTGTTCCTTCCTTTCCTAATAGCTAGATGACCCTAAATCTATCTTCTCAATAGTAAAGGGAAGGCTTGGATGTGCCTATGATGTGTTCGTTTTAAAATGAATTGAACTAAGTCTAATTTACCCAAAGTGTCTATGGGGATAGTAAACACTTAAACTGTAGTTAACAAATAGGAGATTTGTCAAAGAGTGTTCAATCAGAAATGAGAAAGGAGTTAAAATAATTTCCTTTTCATACAGAATTAAGAATCAATCTACTGTTGCACAAACCCTCTCTGTGTTAGACTTGGAGTCAGCCCATCCTTCCCTCCTCAGCACTCTGTTCTGCAGACCTGTCTCACAGGAGAAGCAGAGGGGGTTGATGTGCCCTTTTGCATCTAGTCAGCTCAGGGCACGACATTTCTACCCATATAAGCTGGGATTGCTCCTAGGGTATGCTGCGTCTACCTCACATCTTCATAGAAGCCCATCTTATCACATTACCTCCAGAAGAAATAATGAGGAGACTGCCTGGGGTATTTGATCTGAACACCGTAGTGACGCTCTGCTATTTTCTGAATTTCACCTTGAGCTTTCTTCTGTCTTGGCAGTCACAGACATCTGTGCACAACTGTTTCTCTTCACTGGACTAGAGGTGTGTGATGTGAGTAATGTACTGAGATGAGAAAGATTTCATGATATTGTTTGCCAGTTTCCTCATTCCTGATGTAAAATTTGCCAATCAAGAAGCCAGACATTTATTCCAAGGAGCTAGATACTTCTGTACATTTTCCTGGCATTGGTTTCTGTGCCAGTAGCTCTGTATTCTCAGCTTTGCAGTATTTGTTATTGACAGAATATAAGTCCATAACACAGACACACTTTGCTTTTCCAACCATCTGCCAGAAGAATGCCATTTGTCCTCAAAGCAGAATTCTTCTACTCTTTCCCTGTTTCAGAGTCTCAAGAAGCTTTGCTTTGTGGCTTTGAGGTAACTTCTCAGTCAGCTCATAGTGGCTTCAGGTTGCCTGTCATTATTTTTGTAGCGTGATGTGCTTTAACATTTATCCTTGGACATTAACCCTCTTTATTTTTACAACTGTGATATAAATTTTAAAAAAAATTGGAATAGGAGTGCTTATTGCACAACTACCTTTTGTTCCTGTTCTGTGCTTAATAACCACTTCTTCATTAAGGTTTCTTATTAGGCAGTTTCCTGGTGGCATTCAACATGTCCTCCCAGCCTAAAAGCCATTAGTGTCGTAACCAGAACAGCTGGGATTTTCCCACAAGAGACTCTCAGCATGATTGTGTAGCATGAATCTTAAAAGTTCTTATTAATAAAACAAACCTGAGGACAGTTATTGGGGTGAACACTGGAAGATAGAGAGACAGAACAAGCCACAGCCACCTCACCTCGCTGGATCCTCAGCTGGTCTTGTTTCCTCAGACTGGAGGCCTCTGTGTCCTCATCCCAATGGCTCTCAGCTGAACTGTGCTCGAAAGGCTGAATGCCAAAATGCTTCAGTTTCTGGTCTTCACGCCTCATATACCTTTCTGCTTTCTACTACCACTCTCTGGGATTAAAGGCGTGGGTCACCATGCTTGGGTGTATCCTTGAACACATGAATTTCTGCCTCTGGAATGCTAGGATTAAAGGCGTGTGCTACCACTGCCTATCCTCATGTTTAACATTGTGGCTGTTCTGTCTCTGACCCCAGATAAGTTTATTAGCGTGCACAATATTTTGGGGAACACAATACCACCACATGATTGGGCCTATTGACATTCCCTCATAGAAGAAGTGGGAGAGGATAGTCATTAGGACCTCACTGAAGACTCTGGTCACTCCCTCCTGCGCCTGCCACCCACCTATGTGTGACTGTGCTCCAGCTGCATGTGGCCCCCAGAGGAGCTAATGTAATACAAGGATGGAATGTTAACTGACAGGTAACTTCATCTATGCAGCTGTGGGAAGTCATCATCCATACGGGGAATGAGACTTTTTAGTGTTGCACCTATTTTGGGGTCACTAGTACTCCTGTAAGTAAGCCCCACGAATCTCTTAATTGGTTGCCAATAAGATGTGCTTATTGGGTGATCTTTTACTGGTACCCTATCTGGAGTGAATATATAGTTCAGGAACAGTATACTAAACATCTGGGAAAGGCTGTGTGCTTTATTTTGAAGTAGTTCAAAAAGTTAAGCTGCTTCAAAAACTAAACACACACATTACAGTGCATCATATATTTAAAAAATTCTATTCATTTTATAAACTGGAAAAATTATTTTACATGAATTTCTGACTCTTACTTCTTTAATAAAAACAATGTAGAGCCCAGGAGCAGCTTGTTAAGATGCTTATGATGGTTATTTTTGTTTGTTAACTTGATTGGATTAAGAAATATATAGGAGATTAGTTAGTAAATGATGCCTCTGGATATGTTTTCCAGAGCTGAGAATGACAGACCCACACTGAGTGAGGGTGGTGCCATCCTGTAGGCTTGTATAACGAATTCTGATAATACAGGCCACCTGTCCCTCTGCTTTATGTTTGCCATGCTGTCTGTTCTGTGTTGTTTTTAACACAAACTCAATTGTTCAATTTTTTTTTTTTTTTTTAGTAAAGACTTGGGAGCCAAATGCTGGGGTCAAAGCCTGCTAGTTCAGAGAGGCCGAGAAAGCAACCGGCTGACCTTCCCCCTCAGCCAGCTTCCAGAAGCCCTCTTTCTCACAAAACTCTTCCAACTCAATGCCCCTCTCTTCTACTTCCTGTGTGTCTTGGATTACAGGTGTATGTTATGGTTGAGCCACACCACAACTAGAAACAATTTTTTCCAGTAAATAGCTCAATCATGGGGTTCACAGTGTGATCAAATATCCTGCAACAGTTCCGCTCCACCCCACCCCACCCTTCCCATTGTGATGGTCTGAGACCTCTAAAGCTGCGAGTGTAAACAAATACTTTGCCCTTGCTTGGTCTTCAATCTTAGAGACATCCTTCGTATTTCTTATGAACTTGAAGTATCCTTACTTCTTTCTGGCAAATTAGTTTCGCTGATTTGAGGTATGGCTTTTAATAAATAAACATACATCATGCAGCTTTGCAAACTCATTTGAATGAAACAGATTTATAGTAACATGGCATGATCCCTTCTTCCCCAGTCTCCACCTCACATTCTTTGTCTTTCCTATATATGATGCACCCTTTATTCTATTTTTTTCTAATTTAACTTTTTATTGATTCTTTGTGGATTTCACATCATGCATCTAGATCCCATTCATCTCCCATCCTCCCATATCTGCCCTTTTCCCCTGCAACCATCCCCCACAAAACAAAACAATATAAAATTTAAAAGAAAAGGAAAAGAAAAAGAAAAGAAAAATATCAGCTTGGGAAGCTGTAGTGTGACACAGTGAATCACACAATATACTCTTTAGTCCATACATCTTTACTTACTAGTGTTCATTGCAATGAGTCATTGGTCTGGTTGGAGGCCTCTGGTTTTTGCTACAATATCAATACTGGGCCCTCACTGGGACTCCTCTTTAATATCCTGTTGTCATGGAGATCCTGCAGCTTTGGATTTTCAGGACCAGCCCCTTCAAGTGTTCCAGCAGATCATAGATGTGGTAGATGTTGGGATAGGCCAACTCAAAGCCCTGATTCTGTTTCTGGGTTAGTTTGCTCACCAGCTCTCCCTTATCCTCACTACCAGGGTGAGCTCTTCAGCACTGTCCCAGCTAGCCAGCTTACCCTTTGCAGCAAGCAGCAAGGGACAGGGCTGGTTCTCCTGATCTCACGCCCTCGGGGCCAGCTCACCCACACCTGCACCACCAGGCCGGCTCTACTGTGTTGTCCAGGTGAGGTACAGGGGCCACTCTTCCAAGTGCTGCAGCTGGTTAGAGGTAGGGCCAGCTCTCTCACTTGCCAAAGGCATCAAGACGAGTGGGGAGAGGAGAGCTTCTCTGCCTCTCCTGGGCTACCACACCATATGGCAGATTTTATTTATCAAAAGTCACATGCGTAAATTCTACATACCTTTTCTACAACTCATAATAAATCAAGTGACAGAGAACTTCTTAGACAGAGAGAACTAGAAAAATCCTTCCCATACTTTAGAACAGTTGTCCAAATTCTGGGTTTGATTCCTTCCCAGTATGAGTCTTGGGATTAGCTGAGCCAGAATTTAGAACTTGACACCAGCAAATGCCCTGTGTCTTTCTTAAGTGCTTTACACAATTCTTGTGTTGAAGAACCTGTGTCCTAGATATCTCCACTCTAACATGAACAACAAATTAACATAGCAGAACAGGCCAAGCACTGTTGAATAAGAACA